>SZWC01004243.1:17415-27808 GCA_023375785.1 Penium margaritaceum
AATAGCTTGCGGTCAAATTTTCCCCATCGCATCCATTTAGCATCTACAAGAATTGCAAGAGTGAATTGGCTTGCTTCTCGCCTCATCCTCCTGCCCCCTTCCTTCCACGTTATCATCAAATGTTACTATCTTTGTAGCATTTGTGAGAAACTATGAGGCTAGTTTTTGTACAGAAGTTCCAAAGGAAGAGGGCTGGTAAGAAGTCCTTGCTAGCCGCCACCCAGCTGGCAACCGGCCGGCAAATTGTTAGATGACCGAACAGCCACCGACCAGCCATTTGCTGGCTGCCAATTGAGTTGGTCGCTCCATTGGCGACCAAGAGGCCGCGAGGCCTTAAGGGCCAAGGCCTCTAGCTTCAAATCCTTGCCCTTGCCCTCTCCTCCACGCCTCTTCAAGCAAGTGAGGTGAAGGAGGGGAAGGGGAGAGAGAGAGAGAGAGAGAGAGAGAGAGAGAAAGGGAGGGAGAGGGAGTAAGATGTCGGAGAAATTGAAAAGTGCCGGTGCCAAATCACAGGATGTGCCTCACACGTGAGGATTTTGCGCCATTGCATAGAAAACACAGCTCTAGTTCATTTAGTAAAAACTCGGAGTTTTTTTTGGAGAAACTTGTGCAAACTCACAATTTTGAGATGAAGCCCTCCTGTTTTGAGACCCAAAAATAGGGGAAGGCATACAAAACAAACCTTTGGAAACTCAAAGAATTCAAGTTTCCCCTACACGCATTGTTGATCACAATTTCTCTTGAGGGTGTCATGAAGGGAAGAACCTCTCCACCAAGCGCTAGACACCATTATGCAAACTCTGAAGATGTCCTCCTCGTAGAATTTAGGGATGTGACATGTTGCCGTCATGCTTAGTTTTGTCAAAAAGTGACCCTCGCTTGATTCGGGAGGAGTATCTTCACTTGATGGGACTTGCCAGCTACCCCAACATATGTTGCGCTTCCTGGAGGCAACCCTTCTTTGCGAGGCCAAAGTTCCACATGAGCTCCGAGGACTATGTTGAGATTGCAGAGGGGGCGGTGACAAAGTAAGTGCATGTTCTTGTGCACCAAAGGGATCCTTTGCTATCATAGGATGTTTTGTGTCTAGCAAGCATGCCTTGTACACTTTGTTGAGAAACTAGCAGAAGCAAATGATTGGATTTGAAGCGCCTTCAAAATACAAGCATGACACAAGGAACAGTAGCTCACAAAAACACTCAACATTGTTTCTGACGCAACTCCCGGCCCCAATCGGGGCGCAGCGCCTTACTAGGCTGTTAAGGCGCATAAGGCAAGGGTCCTGGCACAGTCACCATCATCATAGTGAATAGCCTTCAAGATGTTAGGATCTCCTCTTTCTAGGCTAGCAGGCCTTGCTGGATTACATGGGCCTTGGGGGAATCGGCCTCATCACAAGTTGGTAGAACTTGCCAAGCTTACAAGGACCCTAGAGGGATCACTAGCATCTTCCTCCACCCAGGCTAGCACGTAAGTGCTAAGATTACAGGGGTGTTAGAGGGACCTCCAATAGCTTGGTCTGGAACTACGGTGCAAAGGCATGGAGCCTTGCATGTGGTGTTAGAGATTGTACAGGAGATAATGAGGTTAGAGATGACACTGGAGATACTAAGATGTGCCAATATCTTTACCTTCTATAGTTGAGGTACCGGCAAGTTGACCACCTAAACAAGAAGCTTCCTTCAAGTATTTCACGTCAGCTCCCACCTCCGTTTTACTCTGAAGAAGCTTCCACCAAGTGGAAGCTTCCTTCAGTTCTAGGCTCTTACTAACACCTTTCTCCAGGGGGAAGCTTCCTCCTCAAGGAAACTACGTCATCTCTTTAGGTGAAACTTTACATGAAGGTTGCTTGCTCATCAAGCCTTCTCCTCATGATCATTGGTGTCACCATGCTACAGCAGCAGACACGTTTGTTAGGATCCACCTAAGGTGTCCACCAGATGGACCCATGAAGATGTAAGGGTCTAGGCTTCATGCATGATTGAGTTGATGTTATGCAAGCCTCTTGTTTAGGCTTCATGCTACTTGTCTAGTCATCAAAAGACACTCTTTCCTTGAGTTCCTATGCAACACTATGCCGGTCTTTGTTTCTAGAAGAATGCATCATCATCATGTGCACGCTTGTCGACAAAGCTCTGTTCACACCCTTTAGGGGTGCTCTCTAGAAGAATTCTTGTTTTTCTTGTAAATATTCAGAGCCGAGTTGCACTCAGTAAATTCACAAAAAAAGGTCCTTAGACTCCTCTCAGAGCCTCTAATTGGAGTGTTGTCAATGCCATGCTAAGGTTGTAAATCAACACATTTATTGCCCACTCCAAAAGACTGAAACGTCATTGTGGAGATCATTGCTTCTATGGCAGACGAGGGGGAATAAGTTGTCTCCTTGAAAACAAATGTCAACCATGCTCACACTATGAACTGGAAGCTTTTAGCGGGGGAAGTTTAAATAAAGAAAGACCTTGATAATACTTTCTAATGCACTGAAGAAGAATTTAGCACTCGCAAGAAGCTAAAGGCAAAGCAACATGTGATGGCACACATTCACGAGGCAACAACTATACACATAGCATGAGAGGCGGCTGATTGTGCTTTGCCAAAAAGACATTCAGGCCAAATTTTTTCTTGTGAGCACAACCGCCATCCAGCATGACACAATGCAACCTTCCACCAATTGTTGGTTTCCAAAAACAAACTTAACTAGTCGACCTATGTTTCACTTGGTTGTCAGATGAGATGGTAATTCAAGTAATCACATGCGTTAAAAACCATTCAAATTTTTTATTTAAGTGAGAATGACTCCTTAAGATGAATGGGGGACATGAAGAATGTTGGTGGTGATTCTACAAGAGTTTGAGTAGCTTATAGAGATATGGTATGTTAAGAATCAAGAGGGGGATGCCACATATGAGGAGTCTATAAAGATCATTGAAGAGTTGTTCTCTCAGCCTATTAACTCACAAACACAAAAGGTTGGTCTAAAAGGTTCAATAATAGGATCTTCAACCCATATTGATGTTTGAACTACTTTCATGACAAGATCCAACATGTTTGATCGTGATACACGATGGGGGAGGCAAAAATCGCACTCTCAAATTTTAGTTTATCGCTCTAATTTTGGTGCACAACACACACTAGCCTGGAGCGATGGACAAGCTTGCAAGCAATGAAAAAGTACGTTCTCGAGACATGCAACAAGCAATCATTATGGGACACATCACAAACTCACCCTAATGTAAGGCATCGTGGACCCCCCTCCCACAACTTGATTTAATTTGTATAAGAGCCCTTGTTGATGGCGCAAGCCAATAGGAAGCACACTAGGCGGAATTTTTCAAAAAGGTGCTAGAAAATATAGGATTAACCTTCACATGTGTTGGTTTTCTTACGGATGGCACACGTGAGAATGGCCAACTACCTCACTGCGGAGCATTCACTACAGCATGTAGGTCGTTGCTACCTAAGATCTTTTTGTGTTTTCATCAAACTTAAAGGAAGTCAAAGTATGGAATGGAATCTTGCCAAAATCACAGAGTACAAGTACATGTTTTGTCCAATGAATAGCAGCAAAACAAAGCTTACCTCCATGCTCTGACGTATCTCCTGTTCCTAAACCAAGGCGCAACGCCTTGCTAGGCCGTCAAGGCCTTCCATGCAAGGGTCTTAACGTAGCTATCATCTCCAATGATGGAAGGCCTTGAGGACATCAGTGCCACCTCCTTGCAGGTTGGCAGCTAGTGTCAGGCTTATAGGGTCGTCAGAGGAAACTCTTGTAGATTCTGGCTAGTCTTGGCAGAGCCACCAAGTTGTGGTAGACTATCCACCAACAAACAGTTTGTCCTTCTCCAAGGCTGGCAAGCAGAGCCAGGCTTATAGGGGCCTTGGAGGGATTGTGTGCAATGACCTCCACCCATGTTGGTAGGCAAAGCCAGGCTAATAGGGATCCGGAAGAATCTGCAGCAGCACCTTGGTCAAAGGTGCTCAAGTGCTAAGACGTGGAGCCTTGCACATGGACTTGAGATATGGCATAGCCATCGGAGATCAACCACTAAAGATGATTGAGTGCGCCAGGACCGTCGCCCATTATACTTGTGGCCTAGGAAGTTGAATGCCTTGGTGGTGGTCGGAGAAGCTTCCTTTGGTGCGTGGTGAAGTTTCACCGTAACCGTGGTTCTTCCATCACAACTCACCACGTGGCTTTGTAGGTGCAAGCCATCACCGTGTCCATGATCCTCAGATCCTCTGACTTGTTACGGATCATTCAGAGTCGTTGATCACAGAAGCCGATCGATCAAGTTGATCTACTCTTTACGACAATCAATGGTCCTTGGAGATGAACGTGAATCATTGATTTATGGAATCATGGCTTGAGGAAACTTCCTCTCCACCTTGGTTGCCCGTTGGCTTAAACTTGAGCTTTAGGGAAGCTTCTTTCTCTAGGAAGCTTCATTTGGTTCCACGGTGCAGCTTCTCCGAAAGCTGCTTTTGTCAAAGGCTTTGTTTCTGCTCCGTTGATGCTACCACACGATCACATGTGGTCCGTTGATCGCCGCTATCGTTAAGCTTGCATTAGAGCTTTCCATATAGTTTGTCCACATGGCGATAAGAGAGACACGCTGAGTCGTGCCTCCGGATTACCGGTTCAGGGCATGCTTACTTGTCGCCCTCACACTGCTCCATGCGTGTAGTAGAGTTAGGAGTAGTCCCACCTAACCATCAAGTCTGCGCACAGGCCTCTGCTCCAAGAAGCATGTAGTGTCCTCGTGCGTATGCTATTTTATAAGTCTCCATTCACTCTTTGAAAAGGAATGTATTACCAATGAAAATTGAGGCCTTTCAAGGATGAAGTTATCTACCAAGCCGCACACAATAAATGCCCAGAAAGACTTGTAAATTCTTCTTGGAGTCTCTGATTGGAGTCTGCGCCATGATGAAGCAGTAGACCAGCGCAGTTATTGCTCACTCCAACAACATGCACCTTGGAAATCCCGAAAGATCACATAAGCAAATAAAAACAATTGGTTCACACAAAAGTGAAATCCAACAAAGTAAATGGAGTGTGGCATGATGCAAAGGAACTATATATGCAAATCGACGACATCGAATGGTCCATGATGAATAACCTAGTTGTGAGATCAAGTTCTCTACAAGGTGGATGGGAAACCTCCAGAACAGTATTGCTTAAGTGGTTGGCCGTGTTTGTGGCATTATTACTTTAATGAAATTGTGCAACCTCATTGATAATCTACGGTGGATTTGAAAGGAATTATTTTAGATTGTGATGTTGGCAAGCAAAGGATCAAACCATGTAGCTTAGTCTTTCCCACACAAGCCGATTCATTTGTAGCAACTTCATGCGCTTTAGTGTCACATCATTCACCGACTTATGGTAGTGATCTTTTGTGGTTACAAGAGGGCGACTAAGAACGTGACCTTAATGCCTAAAAAGAATGATAATGATGGTGTGAATGGTGAATTGGGTGGGGATTTTATTGTAGGTGCTGGTAGGAGATAAAATTTCCTTGGATTTGAAGGTGCAATTTACAAGCACATCGCTTTTGTAGATTAGATTGAAAGGATAGTACTTTTCAACTACCACGTTATCAAATGAGCTGGGCCACAACCTTATTTCAACCGAGATGTTCTCCTTGTTGAATAGAATGGTTATGTTCAGGGTGAGCCAAAGCACAGATTTATTGAATTCATCTATCCAAAAATATTGGACTACTCAATTTATATATTTTTAAATGAAATCAAAAGAATTTTTGGGATTGACAATACTAGTTACAGAAACTTATGTTGTTTCAAAACTAGTTACGCAACTATGTAATCGCAAAACTAGTTTTTAAACTATGTTATAACTAGTTTGTGCGTGTGGTTTCAAAGTTCAAAGTCACCATCAGTTAGCAACATTGCCAATTGGTCGTTAGGATATGCCATAATTGATTCCTATTATTATGGGGCCTCATACGTATGCAGCATGGTACAAGGCATCAATTTAACATGAGAAGTTGACGATGCCATCTTTCATGGTTGAGTATTTGAAATAAGAACTAGCCTTCATTGTGATGCAAACTTTCCA
Organism: Penium margaritaceum; assembly: GCA_023375785.1. Classification (NCBI taxonomy): domain Eukaryota; kingdom Viridiplantae; phylum Streptophyta; class Zygnematophyceae; order Desmidiales; family Peniaceae; genus Penium; species Penium margaritaceum. Next base: position 23,495 of record SZWC01004243.1, read on the forward strand.
GTTTGCGTCATGGCAAACTAAACACCTCGGATGTGTTTTTCCTTTTGTACATGATTTTCTCAAATCACTTGCTAAATAACCCTGATGGGTTCCTCTAACATGGTTCATGGTTGAAACAAATCTTCTTGTCACATGGAATTTATTGTCGTTGGAAATTTGACATGCATCCATAGTTACGAAGAATTGCTATGGACGTGACGATATGAAATAGTCTTATAATCGGCAATAAGGAAGACTGAAAGGTCGGGTATCGTTCATGAAATCAAAAGAAAACAAAATAGAACTTTGAATGATGAGTTCAATAGTGGAAACGAGCAATTACCAATCGCACCCAGGAGAAAATCCCCACGATGGGATGTTTATGTGTAGCACTAGACTAACGCCGATGCATCCATTTTGCCGTTGCAAAAATTGTATGAACTGATTGTACGAGTGCGAGGTTCATCAGACCTGAACCTGTGGCTCGTTGAAACATGAAAGGTGGGAGAATTGGAACACCAAGCAGAAGATGGTCAAATGAGATTGAATCCTTTTGTGCCTTGACTTATTCCATTGCCTTCATAGATTCCCTCCAAGTTTGCCCTTGTCCATGGACCTCTTTGGAGTCGTGGGTTGGAGCGCATCGGTGCCCACCCTCGCGATGCACAGGTTGAGCTTGGTTGGGCACAACTAGGGAGAATTGTCGAAGGGAAGGCCATAGACCACGGGAGGTAACCATCCGGCCATTGCCCATCGGAGGTGCTTGCCATATGAAGCCATCTCAGAGCATGGCTGCAGGGACGAGGCTATGTTGTAATCCATCTAGTTTCATCAAAGTTTGCATTTTGTGTTTCAACGAGCCGTTTGAGGCCTAAACAACCTTTCAGTTATTGGTGAGAAAATGGACAGCACATGTACTTTGGACAGCTGGCAGCATTGAGGTGGGCGAATCTGTCCTGGCGCGAGACAATTAAGCCCAAAGAGCGTTCCGTAAAGGCAGCTGCGCCCATACATGCGACATCCCGCCCGCGATTTTTGTCTGCCCTGCCGCAGTCCGTCGAGTTTGGATCATTCCCCATGGTGGTGAGAACCGTCTGCCGCTCCTCCACTGCCACGTGGACTGGACCAACCGGCTATCGCCACCTGGATTGGACCTCCAAGGTCGACCCTCCAGCTCGTTCTCCACTTTTTCCACGAAGTCCTCCAGCCCCTGTTGCTGGCTTGTTTGTCTGACACTGAGGGTTTGATCGCCGTGCACAGCCACGCCTTTTCTCTGCCATACGTGGGAGGTCCTCGCCGTCGGCAGCGCCACAGCAGCTTCGGCGCTGTGTGCTTCTCCGTGCCTCTTGTGCTCGCGCGGCAATCGCCTCGTTGCGCTTCAGGGTGTGCTGCGCCAGGTCCGAGGAGCCCCGCTCGCGCCAGAGACGGAAGACACGGGTGCCTTTTCTGACTGGGATCGCAAGCTGACGGTCCAGGGTCACCCCCCCGATCCCGAATCGAGTGCTTGAACCTGTGGCTGACAAAAGAAATAGCTGCGGAGCAAGAGCATGAGAGGGCTGCTTCGGCCTAAGCCCGGTGCTATGGACGCATTGAAAGCGCTGTCCGCAAGGCCGCAGAGGACAGCTTTGAGGAGCCAGGCTGCTGCTGTCCGCGGACTACTTCCCGTCTCTAGCACGTCGATCGTCTGGGGTAATCAGAGCTCCACTTTTCGGCATCCTTCACCATGCGTCAGCTTTTCGCGCGCTGTTCTGGGGCGTGCGCTGGGCCTTGCGCGCCAAACCTCGCGGTCATGTCGACCGAGTGGACATGGACGGCTGGTAATTCGCTCTGCACGTCCTCGTAAGTCCCTTGTGCTGTGCGTGTTCGGAATTGCCAAGTGGCTTGATGGATCACAGCTTGGCTATGGATTCGCCGTCTTGCATGTGACCGACTCACTGTTCAACTCTTCGTCCAAAACCTTCAGAGGCCACACAGGCCGACATGCCAAATCTGGCATGGTAGGGAAGGAATTCTGCACCATAGGCCGACAAGCCAGATCGCCCTTTGCAGAGGTAGAATTCTGCATGGCAGGCTGATAAGCCAAATCCCCCACTGCGGATGTAGAATTCTGCGTCACAGGCCGATAAGCCTGTCTGTCTCGTGTTGATCTGTGAAGGAACGCCTCCACACGTTGGCGATGTTTCATGTTTGGTCACTGCCACTTTTGGGAGCGTGATTATGACTATTCAGAGTTTCATTCCAACATTTTTTTGGTATAAAGAAGGAGAAGGGGTTGTTTTTAGCTTAACTAGGATGGTTTGTAAACTGTGTTGCAGTCACATGTGAGGAAAGTTTGAAAAAGTGATGTTTTTTCGTTTCCACGTCATACTTTGAATTTTGTGCTACATGTTTGATGGCGTTTCATACTCGCCCTTGCGCTTGAATTTTGTGCCACATTCTTTACCATAGCTGCCGGCAACTCAAAAGTCTCCTGTATCCTTCTGACCTAGTACTTGTTTTCACCGTGCAGGCTCTGGCACCCCACGATGCAGTGCTTCATTCAGCAGCAGCAGCAACAGCGGCAGCGGCAGTGACGTGGAGGTGGAGGAGTGGTATGACGTGATCGTTGTGGGTGCAGGTCATGCGGGCTGCGAGGCAGCACTGGCTGCCGCTCGGATGGGTGCAAACACTCTGCTGCTCACCCTCACCCTTGACAAGATCGCGTGGCAGGTGTGTGGGGTGGTCAGTGATGGAATAAGGCGCGCCTGAATTAAAAGAAAGGCACGCCTTATTCATTTGGACAAAACAGGTCCTGAGGGGGTGCCCATAGGTCAGGGACCGACAGAAACCTCAACAGAGGCAGTTCAAACTGAAGCGCCTTATTCACTTTGGGGGGAAAAAATGCGCCCATGTTGCCATCATTGGGGGTGGTGGATGTGGTAGGTGTGTGGGGTGGTGGAAATGGTAGGTGTGTGGTGTGGTGGACGTGGTAGGTGCGTGGTGTGGTGGATGTGGTGGGTGTGTGGTGTGGTGGATATGGTGGGTGTGTGGTTTGGTGGATGTGGTGGGTGTGTGGTGTGGTGGACGTGGTAGGTGTGTGATGTGGTGGATGTGGTGGGTGTGGTGTGGTGGATGTGTTAGGTGTGTGGTGTGGTGGACGTGGTAGGTGTGTGATGTGGTGGATGTGGTGGGTGTGGTGTGGTGGATGTGTTAGGTGTGTGGTGTGGTGGACGTGGTAGGTGTGTGATGTGGTGGATGTGGTGGGTGTGGTGTGGTGGATGTGTTAGGTGTGTGGTGTGGTGGACGTGGTAGGTGTGTGATGTGGTGGATGTGGTGGGTGTGGTGTGGTGGATGTGTTAGGTGTGTGGTGTGGTGGACGTGGTAGGTGTGTGATGTGGTGGATGTGGTGGGTGTGGTGTGGTGGATGTGTTAGGTGTGTGGTGTGGTGGACGTGGTAGGTGTGTGATGTGGTGGATGTGGTGGGTGTGGTGTGGTGGATGTGTTAGGTGTGTGGTGTGGTGGACGTGGTAGGTGTGTGATGTGGTGGATGTGGTGGGTGTGGTGTGGTGGATGTGTTAGGTGTGTGGTGTGGTGGACGTGGTAGGTGTGTGATGTGGTGGATGTGGTGGGTGTGGTGTGGTGGATGTGTTAGGTGTGTGGTGTGGTGGACGTGGTAGGTGTGTGATGTGGTGGATGTGGTGGGTGTGGTGTGGTGGATGTGTTAGGTGTGTGGTGTGGTGGACGTGGTAGGTGTGTGATGTGGTGGATGTGGTGGGTGTGGTGTGGTGGATGTGTTAGGTGTGTGGTGTGGTGGACGTGGTAGGTGTGTGGTCTGGTGGATGTGGTGGGTGTGTGGTGTGGTGGACGTGGTAGGTGTGTGGTCTGGTGGATGTGGTGGGTGTGTGGTGTGGTGGATGTGGTTGGTGTCTGGTGTGGTGGATGTTGTGGGTGTGTCAAAGGTGCAGATGGTTGGACAGTGCGGCGGATGGTCCAAATGTGAGGATGGTTCGAAGGCGCGGACGGCTTGCGGCTGTGAGGCACGGACGACTTATCAAATGTTTGGACCGTCCGGACGGAGTGGAGTAGGCAGATGCGAGCATGAGTTGTCGCCGAATCTAGGAATCAGAAGCAGGTCGCAACTACGGTCAACGAATCACTGATAGTCTTGTTAATGTTGAATCAGAACAGCAATGAGACCCGAAAAAAGTTTGAACGAATTGCACGACAGGGTAGATGCATGGCTTGGGTTTTTGAATGATCTCCGGGTGGAGGATTCGGTGTTGTGTGGTGTGGTGTGGTGTGGTGTGGTGTGGTGTGGTGTGGTGTGGTGTGGTGTGGTGTGGTGTGGTGTGGTGT
>SZWC01004243.1:86285-128231 GCA_023375785.1 Penium margaritaceum
TTCTGACAGCCTTTGTTGCCCCATGCCGCCCTGCTGCAGCTGCTCCGATGGAAGCAGCAAAGCCAGCTGCTGCTCCAGCAAGGCCAGCCTCTCCAAGACAGAGCCCTTCTTCAGCGCCTGCTGCAGCATCTCCTCCTTGCTCACAGGCTTCCCCGCTGCTGCTGCCGCCTCCGCTGCTCGTGCTGTTGCTGCTGGTGCTTCTGGTGCCGGTGGTGCTGCTGGTGTCGGTGGTGCTGCTGGTGTTGGTGGTGCTGCTGGTGTTGGTGGTGCTGCTGGTGCTGCTGCCTTGCTGCTGAGAACTCCCGAGGGCAAGACAGTCGCTCCTGAGCCTCTCCCTCCCTCCCTCAAAATCCTCGCTCCATCCTCCACTGGCTTCTCCCCCCCCTCCTCCCTTCGCCTCGGTCCCCTCCATCTCCCACCTCCTTCTCCCTCTCGCTCTCCCCAACCCCCACCCTCACCCCCTTCCCCCTCACCCCCTTCCTTCCCAACTCCAACCTTTGCCCGCTGACCAGCACCAGCCGCTTTCACGGCAGTAGGCGGTCCGATCCTCGTCACGCCTGGCCGGCTCAGCGCAGCAAGCACTGGTGCTACGGCGGCAGACCTTGCTGCTTCGACGTCCGGCACCGGACCGCCTCGCATGTGCGGTGGCAGCAGCCCAGCAGAGCCAGCAGTAGAAGCAGGAGAAGCGGGCCCCTCCTGTTGAACTGCTGTGTGCAAACGTCCAGGGACGTCGTGACCTGCTGCTTCCACTTCCAGCCCTGGTCCACCTCGCGCATGGCGCAGAAGCAGCCCAGCAGGCACAGCAGCGGGGCCTTCCCTTTCAGCTGCCGTACGGAGATGGCGGGGAACGCCATGAGCTGCTGCTTTCCCCTCTGTTGCCACTTCCCTTCCCTCAGCTCCCATAAACCGCGTCCCTTCATCAGTTTCCCTCCCAGCAATGCCCTCTCCTTCTTCTTCTTCTTCCGCTTCCTCAGCCAGCTCATGCTTGGAATGCCCGCCTGGATAGGCGACTGGTGTGGCTGGTGGGCCAATCCTGGTGACTCCAGGGCGGCCAATGGCAGCACGCATGGGCGCTGCTGCAGCTGCCCTGGCTGCCTCCACCTCTGGCACAGGGCCTGGCACACGAGAGTGAGGAAGCATCCCAGAAGGAACCCCCTCAGCGCCTCCGTCAACACTCCTCGTCCCCTCTCCTTTCCCCATCTCCCCTCTAAAGTAGCCCTCTTCTTCTTCCGCTCCCTCGACCAGCTGCCTTAAGGCCCCACCTGGATGACCAACCGATTCCGTCGGTGGGCCAATCCTGGAGACTCCAGGGCGATCCATGGCAGCAAGCATGGGTGCTGTCGCAGCAGCCCTTGCTGCCTCCACTTCTGGCACCAGCCCAGGCATGCAATTCTGGGACAGTGGCCCAGCAGGGCCTCCTTCAGCCCCTCCACGAATCCTTCCGCCAAGCCTTCCCTCAACCCCTCCCTCATAGCCTCCCTCAACCCCTCCCTCATAGCCTCCCTCACCCCCTCCCTCATAGCCTCCCTCAGCCCCTCCCTCCAGGCTTCCCTCAGCTCTACGCGCTTGGGCTGCAGACTCCTCAGAACCAACCCCCATCGCTGGAGGAAGGAGGGCTGGCCCACCACTCAGCTCTCCCTCACCAGGCCCTTGCTTCCCTCTTTCCCTCTCCGCTCTCACTCCTCTCTCTCCCTCCTTCCCTTGTCCCACGACCCCAGCAAGAGTGGTTCCCCCCACAGCCCGAGGAACTTCAGCAGATACTGCTTCTGCAGAAGCTGGCGCAGCAGTTGATGGAACCTTTGCCGACTCCGTCACAGCAGGGGCTGGAGCAGCAGCAGTAGTAGGGGTTGCTGCTCCACCCTCGGTCACAGCAGAAACCGTTTCAGAGATCGGCTTCTCTGCTGTATACTCTCTTGGCACTTCTTTGCCCACAGCAGTACCTTCACCTGGCTCAAGCTGCTGCTGCTGCTGCTGCCGCTCCTGTTGCTGCTGCTGCTTCTGCTCCTGCAGAACACGCTCCAGCTGCTGCTGCGGCGGATGCTGCGGCAGCACGGAGGAAGAAGCAGGCATTAGCCGTTTCCTCATCTCGGGGGGAACCTCCCATCCCTCCGCCGCTGCCGCTGCTGCCTCCGTTTCTTCCTCCGCCGGAGACGCCCGCATTCCCTCCCTCTCCTCATCCACCTTCTTTCCCTTGGTCGCCCGAGCCTCCTCGTGACCTGGTTCTTCCAACCCCAAGAACTTGCCCAGCTGCAAGAGACGGGGAGGAAAAAAAGAAAAAAGAATAAAGAAAACAACAACACCAGGGGAACAGGGGAATGTAAATGAGTGAAACCTGTTCGACCATTGAGACTTAACAACAAGCTGTTCCCCTACTTGGAAGTCAGCATTCAGAAGTCGGATTTCAAACCAAAAAGTGCTTCGGCATGCTGAATGAGCACGCTTGAAGCTGACGTGTGCTTCGGAATGAGGCTCGAGCATGCACTTAACAAAAAGTGCAAAATGATTTCGGAAGTCAGGCTGACATCCAAAGCCATGTATGGAGTCCGTACGCATTTTGGCTTCCACAAGTCAGTACTTTGGATGCAAAGGTCGAGCCGCCGTCAGATTGCATCCAAAGAAGTGACGTCCAAGAGGTACCGATTTCACCCGATTTCTTGTGTTATCTGACGGTTTGATGCGATTTATCTGAAAGTTCAGGTTTTTCCGGTTCGAGGTCGGCCATTCGAAACATTGCCCGCAGCGCACTACAGATCGCGCTTCGCATGGCGGACCCGTTGCGACACGGTTAGGCGACCACCGTTAGTCAGCCATTTGGCGACAGGTCAGTGGCTCGAAAAACCGCTAAAAGAGGAACGTTCGGTCACCCTCCAAAGTCATCCGCGAAACATGAGGGAAGCAACGGTACGTTCCGAGAGGGAACGGTGTTCAACTTCCGAGTTTGAAGTTACCTGTCCCCTACCGTTCCTACCCCTTTAATTTCATCTTTCGGATCAACATTTGACTTGTGATTTTCAACGTCCGAGTAGGGGAACAGCACTCCCTCCCTGCCACTCCCTGCCACTCACCCCGATGCCATGAGCTGCACTTCCCCCTGCCAAGTTGCGCCGTGCTGTCTCACGCCATGCCATGCCATGCCACGCTGCACCACGCCATGCCGCGCCATGCCATGCCTCGCCATGCTACGGTGCACCATCCCAGCCCGCATCATGCCATGCTGTGCTATGCCATGCTGCGCGATCCCCACCCACACCATGCCGCGCCATGCCACGCTGTGCCACCCCATCTCACACCATGTCGTGCCATGCCATGCCATGCTGCGCCATCCCATCCCACACCATTCCGCGCGCCATGCCATGCCTGGCTGCTCCATACCAGCCCACACTATGCCGCGTCACACTGCCTCCATCAAGGCACTGTCCCGTGCTGCCTCCATCTCACAAGATAAAACAAGAGACTGGTGCCGGCGCACACAGACATGCAGATTGCTCGGAGAAATGCCATGAACGGCATAGGCATGGCATGTCATGCCACCATTCTGTGTCTCCCATGGATGGCTCTGCCACCGCCCCTGGCCCGTGGACATTCATGGCCAGGCCGCAGACCAGGCAACCAGCCAGCCATGCATGTCCACTGGTCCAACTCTGGACATTTATTGTTAGACACTGTAAGGCGGAATCCTCCCCTCTGCTCTCCTCTCCCCGGAGGAACGGCAAGGGGAGGAGGGAGGGGGTTTGGAGAAGAGAGGGGTGAGGAGAAGGGCGGGAGGCGGTGGAAGGAGGGAAGATGAGGGTGCGAAGGAGAGAAGAACGCTTTCTCTGAGGAGCAATCGGGGTGAGGGAAAAGGTAGGGCAGGAAGAGTGGAAGGGGTAGGTACAGGGTGCGGAAAGGGAGGTCAGGAGGAGAGGGGGGGGGGATGGGGGGAGGCCCACTCACTAGGCTACTTTTGAGCCGCCTTCTTAACCCAGATCGTTTCTTCTGCCTGCCAACTCCACCACCACGTTTGGCACCAGCACCAGCACCACCACCAGTAGCCTCTGCCTCCTCCGCACCCACCACCACTTCTTTCCCAGATTCCTGTCCGTGTTGCTGCCCTTGCCGCTGCTGCTGCTGCTGTCGCTCTTCCGCGGGCTCCATGGCCGGGACGACTTCTGTCTCAACTGTCCCTTGGCGTCCGTGCTGCCGCTGCCGCTGCTGCTCTTCCACGGACGCCATGGCTGGCGGCGCAGCGCTCGTGCCGCTCGCGGAGCAGCACCAGCAGCGCCAGCAGCGCCAGATTCTGCCTTAAAAAGCGGGGGAATTATGCCAGACGTTTTGAAAAACGTCAAAGGAGCAGCACCAGCGCCAGATTCTGCCGTGAAAAGCGCTTCTGCTTTGGGGCGCGCAGCAGCGGCAGCAAAGAGCAGGTGTGGAAGAGCAGCGGCAGCAGCAGCAGCAGGTGTGGAAGGGTGCACGGCGGACCGCTGCTGGCCCCCGCCGCAAAAAAAAAATCCTCTCGTTCGCTTCTTCTTTTTACGTCTTGTGCGATGCTCCTTGAAAAGGAGTCATGGAGAGGCCATCAGCGAAGGTGCAGTCTCTCTCCCTTGTCTCAGTGACGAACTTCGAAGCGAAGTTAGTGCGCGAGAACCTACGAGCCTTGTCGCCGAAGAGGACTGAGCTGGACCGCATCTGCATACCTACGTGCAAGTACAACGAGTTGTCGTTCGTAGCCTACGACACCGATCGAGGCAGCGACCACCCGTAATTGCAAGTGATCACAATTGCAACTAGTCACATGGTGCCGCCGGGTGCAAAACTCAAGCGCCAGCGCTGCACTTCCTGACATAGGATTCCCGTGGTTTCGTACACGCCGCGAAAGGGTCGCTAGGCTTCACGACTGCGGGCTGCACAGTCGCTCGCGCCCCTCCAACGAGGAGCGCCGCCAGACCCTCCCACCGTCGGAACGACCGACGCAGACGGCCGGCGTTGCAGCAGTTGGCGGTGCTGCAGCAGATGGCGGTACTGCAGCAGTTGGCGCCGCCAACTGCTCTAGTTGGCGGTGCTGCAGCGGTTGGGGGGCGATGCAGCAGTTGGTGGTGCTGCAGCAGTTAGCGGCACGGAGCGAGCGGGGTCACGGGCTCTGCCATTTTCAACGTCGGCCTCGTCGGTGGAAGAAGTTTTTTAAGTCCTTCCCTCCATCCCTCCCTCCCTCCCTCCCTCCTTCCCTTCCCTCCCTCCCTCCCTCCCTCCCTCCCTGACCTCACTCCTGCCACGACTGAACGGAATGTGATTGCATCTAGCGACTCGATTCGAGTCCGTTGGGGTCCGCTCACCACCGACAACTGCAGCGTGGGCTGCTGCGTCAACTGACGTCCCGCCACCGTTGACGCGCTGCTGCGGGAGGCAGAACGTCATTCAGAGCCAGTGTGAGCGCGGCGGGCTGCATGGGCTCAGACCTCACGAGGCGCACGGTGGGCGCCGCGCAGCCACACAACGATCGACGACGGCAGCCGACCGTGAGATTTCACCATGGCGCCTCGAGATGGCGTCGCGCAGCCTGGGCAAGCCAGAATCGCACGGCGCCTCGGGCTCCAATTTGTTGCATGAGTGCATGCGTATCGTGGGGCTGGAGTATTTGCAGCCATGCGGCCTGCATCTCCAAAACAGGTGATGCCATGTGATGCCATTCCCTCATCGTTGGACGAGACCGCATGGTGCATGGAGGCGATGGACAGGGAGCGCATGGACACATCCTTGGATGCAACGTGGCTTCGCCACTTCCACCGGCCGTCTGGTCGGACGGCCCTTCTCCGCCTCGACGAGAGGAAGGGGGAAGGGACGAAAAACCTAAGGGGCTTACGCGGGTACAAGTCCCGTATACCCACTGACTTCGCAAGTAAATAACGTCGCACCCAGTTTTCGCATATAAAGCATGTGAGGGCCACTTTTGCAGAAACATGTCTATGACGTCCACAAAATTTATATAATACTTCCGATAGCCACTGTTAAAAACAAATACTTCGGATTTCCACCGTGCCTAAAATCGTGTGGAGGACGAAACCGGTGTACCGTGAATTTCTTCCCAACAGTGGGTATGGCATGCATGTTTCTCAGGAAGTGCGAAAACAGTGGGTACAGCACGCATCGTCTGTGAGAGTGAGTAGCGTGTCATTAATGTGCGAGAAGTGGCCAGGACAAAATTCGGAGGCCCAAATGGTGGGTATAGCGGAATTAGGCCGGCTTACGCGCCACATGCCCCATTTCCACGAAGAGTAAAGCTGACCACACCTTTTCCGAAATCAACCATCGCCCATGCCTCACCATAACATGCTTCATCCGCACCTCTAATTAAAAAAATGGTTTACATTTTGAGAAAAAACGATTGAACCTTCTCGTATCTCAAAAACCAGCATGTCGACGCCGCATGGCATGCGCTGACGACATGTTGATGTCACTCTTTTACCCAAACAATCATAAGCGCCTACATAGAGGGGTTTCAAAGAATTTTTATGGGGTTTCCTAAAATCCTCATGCAATGAAAGGGAACCTTATTAGCACTGCTACTACGTGGCCCAGCAAGTGCACACACACAAAAAAATCCTACTACCTCATTTGTCATAAGTGGGTCGGTTTGTGGAAGGATTGGGATCGAGGGTACAAATTTGGACAAAATAAAAAATGAAAACAATGGGAAGTTATCGGCTCCCCCTCCTTCAAGCGCCAAGGATTTTAGTCGACGTCCGTCGACTGAAATCCCAGATAGATCCCACCTGTCATCCATTTGATCGTGGACCTCAATCGCAAGGGCCTCAATCGGACATGAGATTGGGGGGTGTTGTGGTTTTTTACGTTCCGATCGACTTGTACAGCTTACTGTGACCACTCGGACCGTGTCCATACTAATGCAGATCCCTGATGCGGACCCTAGTGGTACCGCTGCGTCATCTGGTGGCGGACTACCAGCTTGAAGCTGACCGACGACAGTTCCAGAGCTCTGGACGCTACCCGGGACCTCTTGCAGTTTTTCTACACCACGAAGGAGTTTATCAGTGGACTGGTCGTGGGCTCGATTTGCATTCTTTTCCACTATGTGTCCACCGTTTGATGCCGGATGCATGCATGTGACTAGTCGTAGCGTCCGATTTTTGATCATGCATGTCTAGGTTTGGACGATATAGCGTTCTAACATGTCTGCGCAGAGTTATGCTGGTTTTTGACCATTTCAGGACAGATCTTGCACTGTCGCATGCGACACCCGCCGTGCGTTGCAATAGGTACATATGCCATGACCTGCCATTTGTCATTTCTTTGGGCAAAATGCTATTGAAGCATTCTGACACTTTGCCTTGTGTCTCCTAGCCAAACCCTTGCTATTGTGTGCACGACTTGTGACTATAGCCTAGTTGGCGACTGTGTCGCTAGAAAGCTTCCATGCATCTTCTCTTCATATCAGAGCAGTGAAACAATCCTCACTAAGCTGCGCAGCATACACGCAGCACAGCAGCAACAATGAGAGTCACCGATGCAGCAAATCCACAGGGACCTATCGACGACGATAACCGATCGCCGTTGACGTCGCTCACCATCACCACATGAGACTGCAGTAGCAGCAGTCGCTAGTGGCAGTAGGCGACAGCTGCAATAGGTTGCAGTCGCCAGCAGCTGCCGACATTGGCAGATGCAGCAGCAGCAGAATTGAGCAACAGCAGCAGCAGTGCAGCAAAGCAGTAGCACAGCAGCAACGCACCAGCAACCGCGGCAGCAGCGCACATCGGCAGTAGCATTGCAGCAGCGCGTGGCAGCAGCAACACAGCAACAGCGTAGCAGCAGCGGCAGCAGCACAGTAGCAGCGTAGCAGCAAAGCAGTAGCAACAGCGGCAACAGCGCGCGACGGCAGTAGCAGCATGCAACATTAGCAATCGCAGCTACTGCCACGGCCTCCCACAAAGCCGCCAGGCGGCTGCTGCTACAACTGATGGCGTAGCAGCAGCTGAGCGGAAGCTGCTGCTTAGCTTCCGCGCATCTTCCGCGAACCTGCTACGAATCGGCCGCTTGCTTGCGGAGCAACCACGAAGGGTGAAAAAAAAGGAGAGGTGAGCTGACGTTAGCATTTTTTCCTTGCTGACGTCATCAGGTCTTGCTCACATTAGCAACTTCTTGTTGACGTCAGCACTCCCCTTAGTGAAATTTTTGGTCGGAGAGTCAAGAGTTGCGAGCGTTTCAACTCTTCAAGAAACGATCACGTTTAAGCAATTCGACCACGTTGACATCTCGGCCCATAGTGAGGGGTGACATGGCTCCCTATGGCAATAAGGACAAGGGTACTGGATCCCACCTCTTCCTCTTGTAGGATCATGAGCCCACGTTTGCAGGCTATTGAGAATCTGCAGAGCGAGCAGGACGAGATGCATCGCTTGCAGCGGGAACAGAATGACGCTAGCCGTTCACTCACCGAGCTTTTTCTGGGTCATTCCATGACCCCACGACAGACCTCTGAGGGAGCGGCCGGGGTCGCACCCTCTACACAACAATCAGCTCTTGTATTGGAGACAGGAGCTGGAGCGGACCCGCCACCTCTTGATCCTTCGGACGACGATCCAGATATGCCAGACATGGAAGGCGACTTCCCTGAGTGCGAGATTCGTGTACTTCAGGAGCGTCTCCGCCAGCTTCAGATGAGCTCTCGGCCCCCACAAGCATCTCGCTTTCCCGAGATTCGATCCTCGCCTGACCTCCACCCCTGCGAATTCCCTCTTCCCGGCGTCTTTCCCATCCCTTGTCCTTCTCAACCTATGGTTGCTCTTCCTACCGAGCGGCAACCCAAGCACTTTGAGATACCACCACCACGGTACATTTGCGAGGACGGTTTCGAGTGCTGGGAGATCCTCTTCCAGGTTTGGGCCACTTCAGAGGGCGTGTGGCCCTACTACCACAGTCCGTATCAGACTATGGACCAAGCACAGGTGCCGACTGTGGCTAGGGCAATGCGTGGACTTCTCTACGCCATGCCGCACAAGACCGTCGATGATTTCTGCTCGTTCCTTGGCGAGGTGGGCACAGGCACCGGTGTTGATCCACGCGGGGCTGGGATCTAGCATTATCCCTGCTTGCCGCAGAGACGCACACCACCCGTGCCGCGCACATTTCTGCCTTTCACTCCCTTTGTCAGGGGCCTGTCGAGCCTGCAGCTAACTACTAGCGACACGCCATGCGCATCTACATGCGCCTTGGGACCTCAAGAGGTACACAGCTATGGGCGCTCCGCACGATCATGCTTGAAGTTTGCCTTGAGCACACAGACATCTTCATGAGGTACAGCGTTGATGTGCTTGAGAAATTTTCAGCCTCACTACAGCTTCTTCCCTGGGCGCACCAGCTCTTCCTCCAGATGACTTATGCTCGAGAGGCAGTCGTGGCTCATCAGGAGACCTCCATTGCTGTAGCAGTAGTTGCATCACCACTGACGCCCCTCCTGCATGCTCCTTCTCCATCTTCTGTCACGTCCTCCTCCTCCCCTTCCACCTTGATTACACCGACTTAAACACAAGGTGTCGCGACAGCAGCAAAGGGGAAGAAAGGACGACGGAGGCGCGGCTAAGGCCAGCAGCAGTCACAGCAACAGCCGTCATCCGGCAGTAGCAGTGGAGGCTTCATTCACTATTACAACTTTGGAGGCGCCCATCGCTACACTGAGTGCCAGCAGCCGCTTGAATGGGCGCTGACGGCTCGCGGTTTCTCGGCTACGCACGCACTACAGTCTACATCGAGCAGCTCATCCTTCGGGCGCGCGGTGACCACGACCGCAGCAGTTCTTGCTTCACTACCGGCGACCACACGTGACCCGGACCCACGTGACCGCACCATCGTCGAGCTCCGAGACCTTCTAGCGCTTCGCTTTTAGGGAGGTGCTGGTGTGTTGTTATAGCCAGGTGGTTCACAGACTGTCTGTTCGTCTATTCTTGTGGCTCGGGATGACTCGTATCGGGGGGCACAGTCGGCATGTGATGACGATGGGTCTGACTGTACAGATTGGATTCATGAGTCTCACCTTTGTGCCCTTCTTCGTTATTGCCCACCTGCTGCCCAGCGTATGTGTGAGGCCGAGTGTTCCATTGCCCGTTGTATAGTGAAGTCCTCTAGTCGTGATTCCGGTGGCACTTCGATCATCGATTCTGGTTCCACTCATCACATGACCTGTCATTGTACTGATTTTGTTGTTCTCAGCCCTATAACGTCTGTTTGTTCTATCCGCACAGGCTCTGGTCAGTCCTTGCCAATCAAGGGTTTTGGGGTCGTATGTTTTGATGATCCGTCTGGCCCCCTGTATCTTTCCGAGGTGTTTTTTTTTTTACCTTTAGCTCAGTTTGTTGTTTGTACGTGCTTGCACACTGATGGGAATCTCTGTGGATCACACTACAGAGTCTGCGACTGTGACTGCTATTGACACTCGTTGCGTTGCTTTTTGTGCCTTTGTTGTGGATGACCTGTATCGTGTCTCATGGACTTCTACTCCTTGCTCCCCCTCCCCTTTCGCTCGTGTTTTTGTCACTGGTGTTTTGTCTCCTGAGCACCCGCAATTGCTTCATCACCGCCTGTGTCTTTTAGGCTCCAAAACTGTGTCAAAGCTCATTCAGACACAGTCCTCCTTTGGTCTTGACGCGGCTTCTATCGAGAAGCTGCCAAACATCGACTTTCTCTTATGCGCTTAGGGTAAGATGCATCGTTGCACCTACCCTGACTCCCATTCATGCGCACTTTGCCCTCTCAAGTTAGTCCACTCGAACCTTCTTGGTCCCCTTCCCATCGAGTCTCTGGCTGATCAGGGTCGATACGTCCTGACCCTGACTGATGACTTCACCCGGATGTGGTGGGTTTACAGCCTACAACAGAAGAGTGACACCGCTCTTGCAGTTTGCCTCTGGCTAGTGATGGCTGAGCGTCAGTCCCGCCACACGCTGCACACCTTCCGCTCGGATGGCGGCGACGAGTTTACTGCCGAGATGGACAGCTTCTCACTAGGTCTCCGCTCCTCCTTCTCCCCAGTAGAACGGTGTTTTTTAGTGCTGGAACCGCACTATGGAGGATGGGGTTCGCGCTACGCAATCTGATTGCGGTCAGCCGGAGTCCTTCGCTTTTAAAGGATTTCCCAACATGAATTGGGTCTTGAACCGCCTCCCGCACGGTCCTCTTCCGGACCACGTCACATCGTATGAGCTCTGGTTTGGTCACAGTGCTGACTTGTGCCTCACTCGCGTCTTGGGATCCTTGGCATGTGTGATACACCGAGGACCAACAGGGGTCCAAGGTCTCACCGCGGGGTCGCTTGTGTGCCTTCGTGAGCATCTCCCCGCAGTCGAAGGCCTGGCGTTTTTGGGACCCTACTCGTCGTCGCATTGTTGAGTCACGCAATGCGCTCTTCTTTGAGTCCCTCACCTACCGTGATCTGACATCAATCACGTCGTAGTCTGTCACGCACGTTCTTATTCGTGAGGTTTCTTGGCGGATGGGGGAGTCTGCGCCTGCGAGCACCTCTCGCCAGACTGATGTGTCCTTTTGAGCTCCCTCCATTTCTCCGGCTCTTGATGACCCAACAATCATCGCTGTCGGTTCACAGATCTCTCCAGCACCGCCGGCTTCTACCCCTGTCCCCTCACACCCCACAGGTACCCATGATCATGTACCTGTGTGTACTCCTGTGACCGTGCCTGTGTTTGTAGGCACTCCTGCCTCTGTGCGTGACCTTCCTCACCTGCTCCTACAGTCACACCGAACCTCATGTCTTCCACACACGCATCTCCTCACACGGCATCACCAGCTCCCTTGTCTCAACCCTCCCCAGCTGTCATAATGCATGTTCATGAGCTTGAGGTGCACCCCTCGAGCCTAGGTTACTCCCGTGAGCTTGGCGATCGCCTTCGACCATTGGACTCTGGAGCTCAGCGAGTGTCTGGTCCCACCTCCAGGTGCTCCGCTTGTAGCATCGCAAGTGATGATCCCGGCACAAAGGCCCTCGGAACGAGTGTCCGCACCGAGCACACAGAGGTACATCCAGCTTGTTTTGTAGGGCAGGATCTCATCACTCGCGGGTTTCATATCGCTTGTGATGCAGCACTTGATCTTGTGGTCGTCAGACCAAGCACTGAGGCGTGTGCTCTTGCCACGCAGAGCTCTCCCTCTATGGCGCCTGACTCAGGAACACTCAGGGAAGCTCTCTCACCGTAGGATGCTGACACTTGGCGTGTTGCCTGTGAGGATGAGCTTTACGCCATCCGAGACCACGGAGTTTACGAGCTAGTCAACCTTCCATTAGGGATGAAGGCTATTCAAGTCAAATGGGTCTTTCGTAAGAAAGTGAAGCCGGATGGCTCACTAGAACGCCACAAGGCTCGCTTGGTCGTCAAGGGGTACTCTCACGTTGAGGGCATTCATTTCACTAACACCTTTGCCCTCGTCGGCCGCATGACCTCAGCTCCATCTCTGTTCGGTGTAGTAGCTCAGCATGAGTGGGAACTACACCAGATGGATGTGAAAAATGCATTCCTCCATGGCTCTCTGGATGAGGAGATTTACGTGGCTCAGCCACCCGGCTTTGAGGACGGTGACAAGGTCTGGCGCTTGGGCAAGTCCTTGTACCGCCTCAAGTAGCCTCCTTGGTGTTGGAACCAGGAGATCACCGGCACCCTGACTCGTGCGCGATATGTACAGAGTGAGGCAGATCCCTCTCTATTCATCCGACGGATGCTTGAGCGATTCACTGCCATCTTGGTCAATGTTGATAACCTTCTGATCACGTCTCCTTCACTGGAGGTCATAAAGGAGGCCAAGGCTATCCTCGAGACTGCCTACATGATGAAGATCGTGGTGTTTCTTGGCATGGAGATCGTGCGAGACGGCATACGTCGTACTCTACTACTGCATCAAGCCTGATACGCACGTGTTGTGGTGGAGCGCTTCAATGACCTCCTCGGCGTAGTGCCCACGGCTTCCACACTTCTCACGCCTGATGGCCAGGACGCCCTAAAGATGGACGATCTCATACAGTTGGGGGAGACAGTGGATGAGACCCAAAACCTCCGTCTCATCAGATCTCTGATGTACTAGGCCACTACCACACGTCCTGACATCGCATTTTTCGTCAACCTCCTTGCCTAATTTTTGCAGGCTCCACGCGCTAGAGCCCTTCACGCAACTGTGTGAGTGGTGCGGTATGTGGTCTCCACACTGTACCGCGGATTGTGCTTTTGCTAGCAGTGTTCGGTGGTCCTTGATGGCTACACCGACAACGACTGGGCTTGGAGCCCAGATTGACGCAGTCGCACCGATTACGTGTTCCTGCTCGATGGAAGAGCTGTGTCCTGGCGTAGCGGGAAGCAAGGGCTGCATTGCACCAAACTCATTGGAGGCAGAGTACGTTGCTCTGGGTGCAAGGGCTGCTGAGGCGGTATGGTTGGAGCGCCTGTTCCTTGACTTGGGCCAGTCAGTACCCGCCACTGTGCTTTGTTGCGACAACCAGAGTTCTCTATCCATTGTGGAGAACTCTGGTGTCTTTCATGCTCGCACAAAGCACATTGTGGTTGAGCATCACTTTGTGTGTGAATTGATGGAGGGACCCGTGATCTCCGTCATTTGGGTTGGCACTGACATGTAATTGTTGACTTCTTGACGAAGGCACCAGCTCCCGGAAAGTTCCTAGTGGCCATTCGTTCTGTTAGACTTCGCCCCTTGCCTGAAAGTGGTTGAGTGTGGGTCTGTGTCTTTTTCCGTATCACATTTGTCATTGCACTCGTTGTTGTACTCGTCTCAATGCTGCACGTGTATGTACATGCGTACCTTCGGCCTATGGGGGAGTGTTGTGATCTGTGACGTTCCTATCGACCTGTACAGTTTGCTGTGACCACTTGGCCGTGTCCATAGTCATGCAGATCCTTGATGCAGACCCTGGTGGTACCGGTGCATCATGTGGTGGCAGTCTACCTGCTTGGAGCTGACCGACAACCGTTCCAAAGCTCTAGACGCTACCCGGGACCTCCTCCACGTTTTTTGCATCAGGCATGAGTTTATCGGTGGACTGGCTGTGGGTTTGATTTGCATGTTTTTGCATTATGTGTCCACCGTTTGATGGCGGATGCATGCATGTGACTAGCCGTAGCGTCTGGCTTTTGATCCTACACGTCTAGGTTCAGACGGCGTAGCGTTCTGACATGTCTGCACAGAGTTACGGCCAAAACAGTGGTTTTGGGCCAGTTTTAGGACAGATCTTGCACTGTCGCGTGCAACACCTGCCGTGCACCTCGACAGGTACTTATGTGATGGACCTGTCGTTTGTCATTTCTCTCTGCAAATTCTATTGAAGCATTCTGATACTTTGCCTTGTGTCTCCTAGCCAAACCCTTGCCGTTGTGTGCACGACTTGTGACTGTCGTTACCGTCTGACCAGGCACGGATGCCTAACCGGCGACTGTGTCGCTAGGAAGCTTCCACGCATCTTCTCTACGAGGCGGGAGGGAGGCATGGAGGTGGCGTTTGAGGCATGAAATTTTAACTGATGGACGTCCGTTGTCGTCGAATTCTTCATCCCCCCTCCCCACCCTCCCCCCCCTCCCACCTCACTCCTCTATTGTCATAAGAGTTGTCCTCGTCTGTCTATACAGCTTACTCTGATCACTTGGCCATGTCCATGCTCCTCCAGATCCGTGATGCAGATCCAGCTGGCGACAGAGTGCAGATGGGTGGTGGCTCCACCCACTAGCAACTGCTAGACAACTACCATAATGTCCCGGATGCTTTCAAGGGTGTTGTGTAGTTTTTTCCCAATCGCTATAGTTTGCTCGGTTGGCTGGCTCTGGAGCCCAATTAGCATGTTTGGCATCGTTTTTCCAGCAATCGATTCCAGGCCAATTGTAGTGTCCACCCAAAGATCTTGCATCTCTAAGTTCATTCAATGTTGTGTTTGGATGACCGTGCGCAGAGTCATGGCCACACTGGTAGTTTTGGGTTGGTTTTAGGACAAACTGACAGGGCCTCGTGGGTCATTCGCCGCATACCACGATAGGTGATTATGTTGTGCCCTTCATAGTTGTCATTCCTCCTTGCATGACTAAGCTATTGGAGCTCATGAGACTTAGCACGTCACCCTAGCCCAACCCTCGCTACTCCATGCATCTGGTTGCTTGCTAGTGAGTCAAGTGACTTGACAGTGTCGCCACATCAGTGGCAGCAAGGCTAGGAAGCTTCTGAGTACAATCTCGTGGTATTAGAGTTGCAAGGCATCCCTTGCTGAGCTGCGCAGCAACAAGCCACGGTGACTCGTGTCAGCACATTGCAGCAGCGGGGACGCCCTTACAGCATATCACGACGCCACCACCACGAGGCATGAAAGCGTTGTCCAACCCACTGCCCCGTTGTCCAACCCACTGCCCTGCATTGCGACGATTGCCTGCATGCTTGCTTTTGTTTCTTGCATGCCTGCTTTTGCCATGCTCAAGCAACGACATGCATCTCTGCTTGAGCATGCCAAGAACAGGTGGGCGGATGGAGTTTAAAGTTCGAGGATAGGGGCGGATGGGTATTATTGTTCCGAGGCATGGCTGGATGGATTATCTTGTTTTGAGCAAGGGGGGGATGAGGATCACGTTGACTACACAGGGGTGACGCGGGGGGGGGGGGGGGGGGGATGAACCGGCATTTTCACCCAATTACTAGTGGTTGCATATTTTGGCAGATCATGATCATCGTACCACCATCTATAGGATCTATTTCACTTTGTACACAGTTTTCTGATTCAACGTAACACCACCTCCTTTTTGGGGATTCTACTTTTCTCCACCCCCATTTGGTTAAGCCATGTCAAACTTTTGACATGGCTTACCAAATTTGAAGCATTGTTCAAGTTAATGGATCTCTAAGAACAAGGGTTGTCAGGTTGAAATAAGATGTCCTAATAAGGCCCGCTCTCGCACAGCAGAGGAAGAGACATTACCAGGAAATTGTCATACATTGGCCTCTAACCTGTTTTATTCCTAATGCACACGAGTCCCAAAACAATGCAAAATGGTGTTTTTGACACTACCTTCATGGCCAGTTATGTAAAGCGGAATGTGGATGGCTCACAAGAAGAGGGTGTGGAGCAAAGACGATCCGAGGAATTGGGACAATTGGATTACTTGTTTTTAGTAATATGTGTACTTTGATGACAGTTGTCAAAACTATCGAGTGCATGTATATGTGTGCTTGGACGTTTGAGTCAAGCGATGCGCAGGACGCCCCATCGTGACAAGTTGCTTTGAGAAACTTTGATGAGAAGTCAAGGGGTTTTGAGAGCATCGAGGTGCATCTTCATGAAATTCAAACGCAATCGAGAATTCAGCCAAACGGTATCAAATCATTGATACGGTACGCGATAGTTTTGTCGATACTTCTAGAAATTGGTCGAATCTGTCAGAATCTTATGAAACACGGAGCTCAGAGCAGGTAGTCCAAATTCCCTCGGCTGATCAGCGTAAAAATTTAGAGGTCAACACGCTGCGGGCCATGAATACAATAACCAAAATCTCCACACACGGAGTGAAGGGACTCATGTACGTCAGGGACATAACACTTCCCTCTGTTTAGCCGTGATGTCTTGGCGCGTTGCAAGATGTAGGTTGATGTAGGTTAAAACAACCGTCAATGTGATCATCTTCGTCCCATAGGTTGTCACAAGGCTCTCAGCAGTTATTCCATGCATCGTAGCCCTGCCAATTGACCAAACATTGTGTTACCTTCCACACATGCGGTATCCTTAAAAGACTTTGAAGATGTACTCTGTGCCCCCGTCTGCTTCAACAAGAGGTGGTGGTGGCACGCCTCTACCAGGGACGTGCTCGCTGGGATCCTGGTACTGTTCTGCTGATGTGGAACACCGGGTGGATAGCCATGCTGTCTCTTAGGCGTAGTTTTGCAATGATATGGCAGCAACACCAAGAGCGACGAGTGCACAATAGCACTAGATGCAGCGAGCACAGAGACTTAGGATGTCCCTCAGACAACGATGGACAAGAACCCCTCCAGACGGCTGCTGCTATTGCACATGCAGAAACAAGGGTCTAAATACGAGCGTTGGCGGGAGAGGCAGACATCGATGAGAAGACGACGGAGGAGGGAATGGTGGCCCTGATAGAAGGATAAAAGATGAGGCTGATGTGACTGTTGTGGCGGCAGACACTGTGACCACGCCTGCTGCAGTTGAAATCTTAGTGGCCACGTTCACGGCTGTTGCAGCGAGTGGGCCGAAGGTGGAGGCAGCCTGGGTGAACTTTTCCTCGGCACGCCCACGAGTGGTAGCTACACGTGCACACAAGACTCAAGCAGTTTTTGCAGATGTGGTGGCAACAGATGCTGCTACATCAAGAAGACTGCCAGCCTCAGCAATCGCCAAGCCCTTGTGCATCAAGGGGTTGGCAGGTAACTAATCTGCTGAGAAGTGCAGGCACTAGCTACTGCTGCTGCTGTTCTGAATGATAATGTTGCGGCTACAAGTGTTGCGGCTACGGCAGCGGCTGCGACTAATGAGGATGCGACAGTGACTACTGATGCTGCTTCAAGCCACCTATAGAGGGAGCAGCAGGGGTAAAAGGGGGGCTGACCGACAGTCCAAACATAGGGTTGGTCTTCGGGATATCGTTCAAGCTGCTGGCCGGGATATCGGAAGCCGTATCAGCTTGGCGGTGAATCCTCTCCTTATCCACACTCGTATTGTTGGTTTTCGCGCATCTCTCATTTGTACTCTGTTGTGTCCTCCCGGCTTGTGTACATCGGCGTGCAGATGACTGACAGCGAGACTCGATGCCGCTAGAGTGTTGCGCGGTGGAGCCGACGCGCGCTGAGGCCCATGCACCGTTCGCTGAAGCCTCCTCCCTACAGCAATGCGCTCAGCTCCATGGGCAGGCCTCCGCGGTGGTCGAGCCGCTTGCGGTCACTGCCGCTGCAGATGCTGTTTCCATGCACTCAGCTCTGTTTCTGGTTGTGGCATTGCATCTGCATCGTCATGCTATGTCTAGAGTCCGTGTCTCCTATTGTGTGGCCCTACTTGGCGTCACTGACTGTCGTAGGAACTGCCTGGGTTCGGGCAGCCATAACTCCTCGCTGCTTTTTTCTAGCTGATTCTGATCACACAACTGCGTTCGCAACGTCGGTATTATGGTATGGTCCAGTTTTCAGGCAACACGGACGACGCCCGGGTTTTGGGCTGTCGGGCGTCTGGCAGGGCTCACCGAGAAAACCCTGCCTGCCAGAAAACAGGTCTAGGACTATTTTCTGATTGGCTGGTTAGCTGAGTCACAAGTTCTACACTAGTGGGGGGGGAGCTAGAACCTGGAGGGATTTCCCATTGTTGCTCATTCTTCATTCCTAACCAGTTAATTTCAGTTTTCACCTGCTTTCTGGCGCTAACTCTGGCGCGCGCGTTTCTGAGTAACAAACCCAAAGCTTCCAGACTTAGACTCTAGAGCAGCAGACTGAGGGGGGAAGCTGACTTAAGCAATGAGCGTGGAAGCCCGCACGCTGCATCAACAACGCTGCTGCCCCAACCTGGTACCAGCACGCAGTAGCAGCAACCTGCAGCAGCAACAGCCGCGAGCAACAGTAGCAGGCAGTGGTAGCAGCAGCCAGCATTAGCAGCGTGCAGCAGCAGCAGCAGGCAGAAGCAGCAGCTCGCAGCAGCCCACAGCACCAGCAGCCCGCAACAACAGCTCGTAGCAGCAGCACCAACAACAGCGAGCAGCAGCAGCTCGCAACAGCAGCCCGCAACGGCAGCAAGTAGTAGCCGCAGCACGCAGCAGCTGCAGCAGTGTGCAGCGGCAGCAGCAAGCTACAGTAGCGAGCAGCAGCGGCAACCAGCTATAGCAGCACCAGTAGCGAGCAGCTGCTAGCAGCACCCAGCCGCTGCTGCTGCTGCTCCCAGCTCGCAGCGAGCAAGCAGCAGCCCGTTGCTGCTAGCAAGCAGCAGCCCGCTGCTCGCAGCAGACATCGGGCTGCTGCCCGCAGTGACAGGAAAAACGAAAGAAAAACAGAATTACAAGAAGGAGAAGCAAAACAAATCCCCCACCCCCGTAGCTCACAACAGCAGGCCGCAACAACAGCGAGCAGCAGCTACAGCACGTAGCAGCTGTAGCAACGTATAACAGCAGCAGCAAGCTGTAGCAGCCACAGCAGCCGCAGTAGCTCACAGCAATAGCAGCTGCAGCTGCAACATCAGTAGTAGTAGCAGCAACTGTAGCAGCAACAGCAGTAGCAGTAGCAGCAGCAGCTACAGCGGCTGCAGTAGCAACAGCGGCTCCAACAACCACCACTGCTGACATCAGCACTCCTCTGCTACCGTCACTGCTGACGTCATCAACAAAAAAAAGGAAAAGGGAGGCGGAGAAAGGGAAGGGGGAAGACCAAAGGGGTGGGTAGAATCCCCACCGGCCCAAGTCACTGATGATATCAGCAACACAAAGACAAAAAAAAACACAAGGGACACCAAACCATGGCTGGTAGCCCAGGTGAGGAGGGGTCCTCATTTGTTGGGGGTACTCCTAACCCGCGTTTTGTGTAGCGACTGGAGCAACAGCAGTAGCAGCAACAACAGCGGCAGCAGCAGCCGCCACCGCCGCCGTCGTAGCAGCAGCAGTAGCAGCAGCAACAGCAGCAGCAGCAGCAGCTGTAGCAGTAGTAGCAGAGACAGCACCGGCAGCAACAGCAGCAGCAGCAACACCAGCCGAGTGGTGTTGTTGGCGGCAACCCTGATCCCCTCGTCGCTCTTCAGCAACAGCTCGCCGTCTTGACGTAGCAGCTTGTAGCGCTGCAGCCAAAAGTCTCCCAGACTGCCACCAGTGCGCCGCTGCCATTCGTCCCTCCAGGGCACGCCATCCCAGTTGTGTCTCCTGCCACATATTACCTGGCACAGCAGCAGACTCAGCGCTAGCGGCAGAAGGTGACCTCCGTCCTTGGTCCCACTCGGGGCACCGGCCGTAGGCAGAAGGACTTTGAGACGCCGCCGCCGCCGCTTCAGGCTGGCGAGCAGTTCCGGAGCTGGGAACTTAGCTTCCATATCTGGGCGAAAGGTGAGGGCCGATGGGCATGCTACACCCTCCCTTACGACTCCACCCAGGCCGACCAGCTGTATGACGCTGGTCGCGCTGTCCGTGCCCTCGTCCTAGTCGCCCCTCCGGCTTCCCGCCTGGCCCTAGAGCCTTTCCTCGGCGACTTCACCTCTGGCGACATCCGAGACCCTGCAGCCTCATGGCACGTCCTCACCAGGCCCCATTGCCTGTCCAGCGACGCAAAGATCAGCCGTCTGCTCCGGGAGTTCAGCTCCCTGCACATGGGGGAGACCAAGACATTCAGTGCCTACTGGCGGCGGGCGGAGGACAACCTTCATCGTCTCGGCAAATCTGCTCCACCTCCTCTGTCCGCGCTCCTTACCATCAAGTGCGACGCCACCAGCGCGTACGTGGATGTCTTCGTGCACTACCCCTAGGCCGTCCTCTCCACCATGGCGGCCCAAGGCACCCTTATGCCCTGGGCATACGAGCTCTTCCTCTGCATTGAGGAAGCTCGCCAGGAGTCCGAGCTCCATCGCACGAAGGCTCTTGCATCACATGCCATCGCCTCCCCTGCCGTCGCTTCCGTGGTCGTCGCCTCCCCCGCCGCTGCTACCTCATCGCCTTCAGGGAAGAAGAAGAAGAGTCGGAACAAGAAAGGCAAGGGTCCGCTGCAACAGCAGCACCAGCAGCCATCGACCGGGTCCAGCGGCGGTGGCTTGGTCTGCCACAACTGTGGCTAGCCCGGGCACGGGTGGTACACGTGCCCTCTCCCAATGGACGAGGCGCGCGTCATCGCCACCATGTGTCGCCAGCGTGAGCGCCACCTTGCCTCTACCGCCGTCGCTGTTGCTGGCCCTGACACTTTGACCTCGCCCAGCAGCTTTGCCTCTCCGAAAGCTCCGCCAGTCCAGCAGACACCCGCACCACAGCAATACTACCCACTGCCGTCGGCGCCTCCGTTCCCGTCGCCGACACTGTCCCTTCCTTACTCGGGCTCCGGTGCCGTTACTCCGCACTCGGTCTACACTCCCGGGCCGTCCTCCCGTGAGCGTCAGCTGGAGTAGTTTATCGTGCTCCAGCTCGGCCTGACGTGCCCTCCTCCCCAGGGAAGTGCGAGTTGCATCACCTCCTGCTCTCCTGCCCCGCTTTGCATGACTGAGACTGATCTGCGGTCGTGTCCCGTTTCCTCTTCTGTCGCATCGTCTCGCGTGATCTCCTCTACCCCTTCCTGTGACGATGTTGCATGGTTGGACGATTGGCAGTCTCAGTTTGCGCCTCCGTCCAACACGTCCGCGTCCCTTGCTTGCTGCCATGTGACCGTTAGCAATCTGGCGACCCCGGACCAGGACCTCGCTGAGACCTGGATCATCGACTCCGGGGCCACGCATCACATGACGGCCTCTCGTGAGGCCTTCAGTATGCTCGGTCCTGTAGGCGATGTCTCCGGCGTCCGGACGGGCTCCGGACAGGTGTTGCCTGTCTGTGGCGTTGGCGTTGTTCGTTTCCGTGGTCCTGTCGGTGACATCTTTCTGACCGACGTCCTCTTCGTCCATGGTCTCGAGCTCAGCCTCTTGTCCGTCACTGCACTTGACCGCATGAGCATGGACGTTGTGCACTCGCGTGGTGTTGGCACTGTGTCGCTGCGTCCGTCTGGTCTCGTTATCCTTGCACGCCACCGCCCGTGGCAACCCGTGGCATGTAGCCCGTCTCTCCTCCTCCCCTTCCGTCTTCTCCCCGTCGGCCGCCACAGGCCATGTGTTTGTTACCAGCACGCTTTCCCCTTCGCACAATCGCCTCTTGCACCGCCGCCTTTGCCACGTCCACTCTGCTGCCATAGACAGCATGCTCCGCACCCAACCGGCCAAGGGCCTTGACCCGGAGACTTTCCCTCTCCCGTGCCCCACCGAGTGCATTGATTGCGCTCAGGGAAAGATGCACCGGTCCACGTACCCTCTGTCTCCATCCTGTGAATCCGCCCCTCTTGACCTTGTCCATTCAGACGTCATGGGCCCTCTCCCCATCGAGTCCGTCAGCGAGCACGGCCACTATGTTCTCACCCTCACTGACGACTACTCTCGCTACCGCTAGGTCTTCAACCTTCGGCAGAAGAACGATGTCACCCCCACCATCCAGGACTGGCTTGTCCTTGCGGAACGCGAGTGTGGCCGTCCTCTTTGCCGCTTTCACTCAGATCGTGATGGTGAGTACATAGTGGAGGCCACGACCTTTCTCACCTCACGCGGAGTCCACCATGAGACATCCGCGCCCTACACGCCCGCCCTGAACGGTGCTTCCAAACATGGAACCGTACCATGGCCGACGCCGTCCACACCATGCGGGTCAAGTCCGGACTGTCTGATGGCTTCTCCTTCGAAGCCATGGCCTACATGACCTGGGTCTGGAACCGGATTCTACACAGTCCCCTTCCCCGCCTGTCCACGCCTTACTAGCATTGGTGCGGTCAGCGCGCTGACCTCCGCCCGACTCGCATCAGGGGCTACGTGGCCGTGGTGTGGCTGCCCGCCCCATGGCAGGGTGGCAAGCTCACTCCTCGTGGACGTCCGTGCACCTTCCTCGGTGTCTCTCGTCAGTCCAAGGCCTGGCGCTTCTGGGATCCCTACCGGCACTACATCGTCGAGTCTCGGGATGCACTCTTCTTCGAGGACCTGTTTCCTATCGACCTCATCTGCTCCGGCCCATTTGTGTCTATCCCGACGCGTGGGGGAGTGAGTCCGTCTTCCGTCCTATCGCTTCCGAGTGACACATCCCCCAGTCCCTCTAGGCCGGCAGCCCCAGTCGCGTCTGCTGGCCCCTCCGAGCCGGCAGCCCCTGTCGTGTCCGCTGGCCCCTCCGGTCCGGCAGTCCCAGACGTGCCCGCCAGTCCCTCCAAGCTAGCATCCCCAGTTGCGTCCGATGGTCCCTTCGGACCGGCAGCCCCAGTTGCGTCTGTTGGTCCCTCCGGTCCAGCAGTACCAGACGCGCCCGCCAGTCCCTCTGGGCCAGCAGCCCGGGTCGCGTTCGCCAGCCCATCCGGGCCAGCTGCCCCGGTTGCATCCGCTGGCCCCTCCGGACCAGCAACCCCGTCTCCTCCATTGGCCCGTCGAACTCACTGCCATCTCCTGCCCTGCCACACTACACACGTGGCCCAGGCAGCGGTCTCTGACCCAGACCGTCGACGAGTGTGCGGACTGTCGCACCACGCTCCGTGGCGCCTCGACCCCTCGTGGCTCCATGTGTCTCCTCCACTCCCACGGTCGTGAGTGGGGACCCTGGCACTAAGGCCCTCGGCTTGACCACCTCGGCCATCATTTCAGACCTTCACCTGGGCTCCGCACTGGGCTACGCCATGCTCTATCACGAGCATCGGCACGCTGTCGTGGCTACACTCGCGCGCATTCCACCAGGGGCTCGAGATGCACATGCTCTCTCAGTCCATTCCACAGCACGCCCGGAGGACCCAGCCACCCTGCACGAGGCACGAGCCTCTCCTGAGGCCGCACACTAGGACGCCGCCTGTGCCGATGAGCTCGCTGCTATCCAACAGCACCATGTGTACGACCTCGTCAACCTCCCTCCAGGTCGGAAGGCCATCGGTGCCAAGTGGGTTTTTCGGCGCAAGTGGAAGCCCGACGGGTCCTTGGACAAGTACAAGGCCCGCCTTACAGCCAAGGGGTTTGCCTAGATTCCTGGGGTCGACTACAACTAGATCTTTGCCCCTGTTGGCCGGTTCTCCACTAGCCGGGCGCTCTTCAGCCCGGTCGCCCAGCATGGGTGGGAACTGCATCAAATGGATGTGAGCAACACATTTTTCCATGGCTCACTAGAGGGTGAGGAGCTCTACATGGTGCAGCCCCCAGGCTTTGACGACGGCACTGGGAGATTCTGGCAATTGCGTAAGGCCCTCTATGGCCTGAAGCAGTCGCCTCAGTGCTCGAACCAAGAAATCAGCAGCACGCTCCTTCGGGGCGGACTCCAGCGCAGCACCGCTGACCCTGCACTGTTTGTCAGTCCGCAAGGCCAGACTTTCGCTGCTGTTCTGGTTTACGTCGACGATCTTCTCATTGCGTCGCCAGACACGGCTGCCATCCAGCGCGACAAGGACTTGCTGCACGCCGCCTACCAGATGAAGGATCTCGGGTCTGCCAGAGTCTTCATGGGCATGGAGCTCGAGCATGATCGCTCCCAGGGGGTCCTACACATCCACCAGGCCACCTATGTGCAGACTCTGTCCACCCGCTTTGGGGAGGACCTGCCACTTGTGCCGAGTGCATCCTCACCCATGTCACCTGATGGCCAGGTCAAGCTGAAGAGTCCCGACCTAGCCATCGTGGGTGAGCCAGTTGACGTGACTACGTACCTGTGAGTCATCGGGTCACGGATGTTCCTGGCAATGACGACGCGCCCAGACATCGCGTTCGTCGTCAACCTCCTGGCCCAGTTCTCTCAGGAGCTGCGTCACCTCCACTACGAGGCCACAATCCGAGTACTATGCTATGTTGTCTTGACTTCTCGGCGAGGTCTCATGTTCTGCCATCAGCCGTCTGTGGTCGCGATGGGATACACCGACAGTGACTAGGCCAGCAGTCCGGACGGTAAGAGTCGCACAGGCTGGATCTTTTTGATTGGCGGCACAGTTGTGTCCTGGCGCAGTGGCAAGAAGGGGTGCATTGCACGCAGTACTGCTGAGGCTGAGTATGTGGCTCTTGGCTCAGGCGCATGTGAGAGTGTGTTGCTGCGTTGTTTGTTGTCCGAGTTGCGTCAGCCTGTTGCATCCATCACGTTGCATTGTGACAATGAGAGTGCCATCGCCATCGCCGATAATGATGGCGTGCATCATACACGCACAAAGCACATCAACATTGAGTATCACTATGTACGTTGCATGACGGCAGTATCAGCATCGTGTGGGTTGAGACAACACGACAGCTGGCTGACTTCTTGACCAAGGCACTGAAGCGTGACTCGTTCAAGAAGGCTGTGAGTTCGGTCCGCGTGCGTCCGTGAGTTGCTCTCTTTGTCCCTGCTTGCATCTCTGTGTGGTCTGGGGGAGTTTGGTCGCTGTCTGTGTCTCTACCCGCACATGTGCACTACGCCTATGAGTCATGGGGGAGTGTTGGGTTTCGCGCATCTCTCATTTATACTCTGTTATGTCCTCCCGGCTTGTGTACATCGGCGTGCAGATGACTGACGGCGAGACTCAACGCTGCTGGAGTGTTGCGCGGTGGAGCCGACGCGCGCTGAGGCCCACGCACCGTTTGCTGGAGCATCCTCCCTACTACGATGCGCTCAGCTCCATTGGCAGGCCTCCGCGGTGGTCGAGCCGCTGGTGGTCACTGCCGCTGCAGATGTTGTTTCTATGCACTCAGCTCTGTTTCTGGTTGTGGCATTGCGTGTGCATCGTCATGCTATGCCTAGAGTTCGTGTCTCCTGCTGTGTGGCCCTGCTTGGCGTCACTGACTGTTGTAGGCACTGCCTGGGTTCGGGTAGCCATAACTCCTCGCTGCTATTTTTCTAGCTGATTCTGACCGCACGACTGCGTTTGCAACGTTGGTATTATGGTATGGTCCAGTTTTCAGGCAAAACGGATGACGCCCGGGTTTTGGGCTGTCGGGCGTCTGGCAGGGCTCACCGAGAAAACCCTGCCTGCCAGAAAATAGGTCTAGGACTATTTTCTGATTGGCTGGTTAGCTGAGTAACAAGTTCTACACTAGTGTGGGGGAGCTAGAACTTGGAGGGGTCTCCCATTGTTGCTCACTCTTCATTCCTAACCAGTTACTTTCAGTTTTCAGTTGCTTTCAGGCGTTCACTTTGGCGCTCGCGTTTCAAAGTAACAAACCCAGAGCTTCCAGAATTAGACTCTAGAGCAGCAGAGTGAGGGGGTAGCTGACTTCAGCAACGAAGCCCGCACGCTGCATCAACAACGCTGCTCCCCCAACATGTTGCCTAGGTTTTCCAGCTACTGATGCTGCTTCGAGCCACCTACAGAGGGAGCAGCAGGGGTAAAAGGGGGGCTGACCGACAGTCCAAACATAGAGTTGGTCATCGGGATATCGTTCAAGCTGGTGGCCGGGATATCGGAAGCCGTGTTAACTTGGCGGTGAATCCTCTCCTTATTCACACTCATATTCTGTGATGGATTCGTACTCGCCAGGCACCTGCATATGATGCATGCGCCAATACTCTCAACGTCTTTCATGCCACTACTCCTCCTCCTTGCGTGCCATGCAATCCTTGTTGATGGTTGCCTCCTCCTCTTTCAGCGGGGAGAAGATTGGAGGCGATTCATGTGGCGACGCAAGGGTGGTGGCAGAGCACACAAATCTCAGAGACAATGGTACACCTACCGCTATTGTAACCAGTGGCCGTCGTCACTGATGCCTACGCCCAATGCAGCTGCTGAGGGTGATGCTGCAGCGGCAGGTCATTCCGCAGTTGTAGATGATGTCGTGGCTAAAGTTAATGCAAAGAAGGATGCCGCCGGAAGAGGTCCGACGGTGGTTGCGGCTGCCTCTTCTGTAGTGCACGCGGCTGCGGTTGCTGTTGTGGCTGGTACAACCAAGAAATCGAGTGGCTGCAGAACGCGGTCTGCCAAAGACTAGTACAAACGCCCAGTAAAGGTGTGAGCCGAGAAATGATCCTCTGTCGTAAAAGACGGAGTGGAGGTCAGCGAGTGGGCCAGGAGTGCCTGGAGTACACGCAAGACAGTTGCATGACAAGGCAAGAGCGGGTGTGCTAATCCTCCCCTTCGTCTTTCTTCCCGACGCCACAAGTTGTGTGGTGCTGGCAAGCATGGCGAATGGTGCAGGAATGCCCCGCGCGCACACAGCTCTAGAGGTACTTCCAGCAGTCACAGGTGAGAGTGGGGTAGTGCGCGCGCCATGGCACATCCGTGACCAAGAATGGCAGCGGAATGGGCCCCAGGAATCTGTGTTCCACTGCGCGAGGTGGCGGTGGGACAAAGGTGTTGGTTTTTGCGCATCTTTCATTGTGCTTTGTTGTGTCCTCCCGGCTTGTGCACATCGGCGTGTAGATGACTAACGGCGAGACTCAACGCTGGTGGAGTGTCGTCCGCTGGAGCCAACGCACGCTGAGGTCTTCTCGCAGTTCGCTGGAGCCTCCTCTCTCCGGCGACGTGCTCAGCTCCATCGGCAGGCCTCCTCGGCGGTCGTGTTGCCGGCGGTCACTGTCACCGCAGTTGTTGTCTGCATGCGCCCAGCGCGTCCCATTGCGTCTGCATCGTCATGCTCTGTCTAGGGTCCTTGTTACATGGCCCTGTTCGGCATCATGGACCATCGTAGGCACTGCATGGGTTCAGGCAGCCATAACTCCTTGCTACTGTTTTAATAGCTGTTTCAGACCGCACGACTGCGTTTGTAGCGTTGGTATTATGGTATGGTCCAGTTTTCAGGCAAAACGGACGACGCCCGGGTTTTGGGCTGTCAGGCGTCTGGCAGGGCTCACCGAGGAAACCCTGCCTGCCAGAAAAAAAGTGTGGCACTATTTTCTGATTGGCTGTATAGCTGAGTAACAACCTTTATTCTAGTGGGGGGGGCCTAGAACTTGGAGGGGTCTCCCATTGTTGCTCATTCTTCATTCCTAACTAGTTGCTTTCAATTTTTAGCTGCTTTCTGGCGCTAACTCTGGCGCTAACTCTGGCGCGCGCGTTTCTGAGTAACAAACCCAGAGCTTCCAGACTTAGATTCTAGAGCAGCAGACTGAGGGGGCAGGAGACTTAAGCAACGAGCGTGGAAGCCCGCACGCTGTATCAACAACGTTACTGCCCCAACCTGCTGCTTAGGCTTTCTAGCTTGGTATCAGAGCCAGAGCGTAGTAACTGTAGCAAAAGACTGGCGAACAGGTGCCGGACAACGCCGGCAGACCCCCATACGCGCCAGTGCAGAGGAAATGCTGCCGCATTTTTTCCGCCAACATTGACCCGCCTGGTGGCGGCGTCAGATTTTCTCCCATGGCCACTGGGCCAGGGGAAATGTTGCCGAATTTTTTTGGCAGCACTGACCTTCACACGTGACGCGAGGAGGTGAGCGGCAGGCGGCGTCTGACGTCTGCGGGCGACGACGCAAGCTACAACGTCACCCAGGTGTAGTGACTTGCACCAGCGGCAGCTGTAGGCAACGGCAGCAAGCAGCCGCAACAGCAGCCAGCAGCAGTTGCGTGCATCAGTAGCAATAGGCAGAAGCAGCAGCTCACAGCAGCGCGCAGGAGCAGCAGCTCACAGGAGCAGCAGCTCGCACTAGCAGAAGCAGCAGCTATGCGCAGCAGCAGCCCACAGTAGCAACCCGCAGCGGTAGCAATTAGCAACCGCAGCTCGCAGCAGCTGCAGTAGCGTGCAACAACAGCAGCGAGCTGTAGCAGCTGCTGTAGGGAGCTACAACAGCAGCTGGCTGCAGCAGCAACAGCAGCAAGCAGTAGCTGGCAGCAACCAATCGCGGCTGTTGCTGCTCGCTACCCGCAGCGAGCAGCAGCCCGCTGGTGCCAGCGAGCAGCAGCTTGCTGCTACCAAGCGAGCAGCAGCCCGCTGCTCGCAGCAAACAGCGGGCTGCTGCTCGCTATGACAGCAAAAGAAAACGAAAGGAAAGAAAAAATGAAACGAAAAAAAAATCCCCCACCCTCACAGCTCGCTACAACAGCCCATAGCAACAGCGAGCAGCAGCTATAGCACGCAGTAGCTGCAGCAGCGTACAACAGCGACAGCAACAGCACCAGCAGCAGTGGCTACAGCAGCATCAGCAGCAACAGCGGCAGCGGCGGCCCCAACAACCGCCGCTGCTGACGTCAGCACCCCTCTAATGACGTCACTGTTGACGTCATCAACAAAAAAGGGGGGGAAGAAAGGAAAGGGGGAAGACCAAAGGGGTGGGTAGAATCCCCACGGCCCCAAGCCAGTGGTGACATCAGCAACACAAAGACAAAGGGAAAAAAAAGGAGAAGCACAAGGGACATCAAACCATGGCTGGTAGCCCAGGCGAGGAGGGGTCCTCCTCTGTTGGGGGGACCCCTTACCCCCCCTTTTCTACAACGATTAAAGCAGCAGCAGCAGCCGCCGCCGCCGCCATCGCAGCAGCAGCAATAGCAGCAGCAGTAGCAGCAGCCGCCACCACCGCCGTCGCAGCAGCAGTAGCAACAGTAGCAGTAGCACCAGCAGCTACAGCAGCAGTTGTAGCAGTAGCAGCAGCAGTAGTAGCATTAGCAACAGCAACAGCAGCAGCAGCAGCAGCAGCAGCAGCACTAGCCCACTGGTGTCGTTGGCGGCAACCCTGATCCCCTCGTCGCTCTTCAGCAACAGCTCGCCGTCTTGATCCAGCAGCTGGCAGCGCTGCAGCCAGTAGCCTCCCAGAGTGCCAACAGTACGCCGCCGCCATTCATCCCTCCGGGGCACGCCAGCCCAGCTGTGTCTGCTGCCACATACTACCTGGCATAGCAGCAGACCCAGCGCCAGCGGCAGATAGTGTCCTCCGTCCTTGGCCCCACTCTGGGCGCCGGCCGTAGGCAGAAGGACTTTAAGACACCGCCGCCGCCGCTTCAGGCTGGCGAGCAGTTCCGGAGCTGGGAGCTCAGCTTCCGGATCTGGGCCCAAGGTGAGGGCCTGTGGGCATACTACACCCTCCCTTATGACTCCACCTAGGCCAACCAGCTGTATGACGCTGGCCGCGCCGTCCGTGCCCTTGTCCCAGTCGCCCCTCCAGCTTCCCGCCTGGCCCTAGAGCCTTTCCTCGGCTACTTCATCTCTGGCGACATCCCAGACCCTACAGCCGCATGGCACATCCTCACCAGACCCCACCGCTTGTCCAGCAACGCTGAGATTAGCCATCTGCTCCAGGAGTTTAACTCCCTCCACATGGGGGAGACCGAGACAGTCACTACCTACTGGCACCGGGCGGAGGACATCCTTCGTCGTCCCGACATATCTCCTCCACCTCCTTTGTCCGTGCTCCTTACCATCAAGTATGGCACCACCAGCGCGTACGCGAACGTCTTTGTGCACTACCCCTAGGACGTCCTCTCCACCATTGCGGCCCAGGGCACCCTTATGCCCTGGGCATACGAGCTCTTCCTCCGCATTGAGGAAGCTCACCAGGAGTCCGAGCTCCATCGCACGGAGGCTCTTGCATCACAAGCCGTTGCCTCCCCTGCCGTTGCCTCCGTGGCCGTCGCCTCCCCCACCGCAGCTACCTCATCGCCTTCGGGGAATAAAAAGAAAAGCCGGAACAAGAAAGGCAAGGGTCCACCACAACAGCAACGGCAGCAGTCGTCGACCGGGTCCAGCGGTGGTGGCTCGGTCTGCCACAACTGTGGCTAGCCCGGGCACGGGTGGTACACGTGCCCTCTCCCGACGGACGAGGCGCGCGTCATCGCCACCATGCGTTGCCAGCGGGAGCGCCGCCTCGCCTCTGCCGCCGTCGCTACTGCTGGCCCTGACACGCCTACCTCATCCAACAGCTCTACCACTCCGACAGCTCCACCTGTCCCACAGACACCCGCGCCGCAGCACTACTGCCCGCAGCAGTACTTCCCACAGCTGTCGGTGCCTCCACTTCCTTTGCTGGCTCAGTCCTCCTACTACCCGGGCTCCAGCGCCATCACTCCACACTCTGTCTATACTCTCGCGCCGTCCTCCCATGAGCGTCAGCTGGAGTAGTTCATCGCGCTCCAGCTTGGTGTGCCTCGCCCTCCTCCCCAGGGAAGTGCGAGTTGCGTCACCTCCTACCCTCCTGCCCAGCCCTGCATGACTGAGACTGAGCTGCGGTCGTGTCCCATTTCTTTGTCTGTCTCGTCGTCTCCCGTGGTCTCCTCAAACCCCTTCCTTGACGACATTGCATGGATTGACGATTGGAAGTCTTGCTTCGCGCCTCCTTCCACCGTGTCCGCGTCCCTCGCTTGCTGCCATGTGACCGTTGGCGACCTAGCGACCCCTGTCCACGACCCTGCTGAGACTTGGATCATCAACTCCGGTGCCACGTATCACATGACGGCCTCTCGTGAGGCCTTGAGAATGCTCGGTCCTGTAGACGATGTCTCCGGTGTTCGCACAGGTTCCAGACAGGTGTTGCCTGTCCGTGGTGTCGGCGTCCGTTTCCGTGGTCCTACCGGTGACGTCTTTCTGACCGATGTCCTTTTCGTCCCTGGTCTTGAGCTCAGCCTCCTGTCCGTGACTGCCCTTGATCGCATGAGCATGGACGTTGCACACTCGCGTGGTATCCGCACTGTGTCGTTGCGTCCGTCTGGTCTTGTCGTACTGCACGCCACCGCCCGTGGCAACCTGTGGCATGTTCCTCGCCTCTCCTCTTCTCCTCCCGTCTCCTCCCTATCGGCCGCCACAAGCCATGTGTTTGTCACCAGTACACTTTCTCCTCAGCACACCCGCCTCCTACACCGCCGCCTTTGCCACATCCACTCCGCCGTCGTAGAGAGCATGCTCTGCACCCAGCCGGCCAAGGGCCTTGACCCGGAGACTTTCCCTCTCCCGTGCCCCACTGAGTGCATTGAGTGCGCTCAAGGGAAGATGCAGTGATCCACATACCCATTGTCTTCCTCCCGTGTGTCCTCCTCTCTTGACCTTGTCCACTCAGACGTCATGGGCCCTCTCCCCATCGAGTCCGTCGGTGAGCATGGCCGCTATGTCCTCACCCTTACGGATGACTACTCTTGCTACCGCTGGGTCTTCTGTCTCCGGCAGAAAAGCGATGTCGCCCGAGTCATTCAAGACTGGCTTGTCCTCACGGAGCGCGAGTGTGGCAGCTCCCTTCGCCGCTTTTGCTCCGATCGCGGTGGAGAGTACATGGGTGAGGCCACTACCTTGCTCGCCTCCTGCGGGATCCACCATGAGACATCCGCGAACTACACACCCGCGCAGAACTGCGTCTCCAAACGGTGGAACCGTACCATGGCAGACGTCGGCCGCACCATGCGGGTCGAGTCCGGTCTCTCCGATGGCTTCTACTTTGAAGCCATGGCCTACATGACCTGGGTCTGGAACCGGATTCCCCACGGTCCCCTTCCCGGCCAGTCCACGCTATACCGGCACTGGTGCGGTCGGTGCTCTGACCTCCGCCCGGCTCGCGTCTTGGGTTGCATTACTGTTGTGTGGCTACCTGCCCCACAGCAGGGCGGCAAGCTCGCCCCCCACGGACGCCCCTGCACCTTCCTTGGAGTGTCTCGTCAGTCCAAATCCTGGTGGTTCTGGGACCCATCTCGACACTGCATCGTCGAGTACCGCGATGCCCTCATCTTCGAGGACCTGTTTCCCCGCGACCTCATCCGCTCCGGCTCGTCCGTGTCCCTCCCGTCTCGTGGGGGAGTGGTGAGTCCGTCCTCCGTCCTGTCGCTTCCGGGTGACACGTCACTCCGTCCCTCTGAGCCGGCAGCCCCTGTCGCGTCCTCTGGCCCCTCCGGGCCGGCAGCCCCAGTCGTGTCCGCACGCCCCTCCGGGCCGGCAGCACTTGTCGTGTCCGCTGGTCCCTCCGAACCTGCTGCCACAGTCGCGTCCACCGGCCCCTCTGGGCCTGCAGCTCTTGTCGTGGCCGCTGGCCCCTCCGGACCAACTGCCCCAGTCGCGTCCACCTGCCCCTCTGGGCCTGCAGCTCCTGTCGAGTCCGCTGGCCCCTCCGGACCAGCTACCCCAGTCGCGTCCGCTGGCCCCTTCCGGCCGGCAGCCCCAGTCGTGTCCGCTGGCCCCTCTGGACCAGCTGCCATAGTCGCGTCCACCGGCGCCTCTGGGCCTGTAGCTCCTGTCGAGTCCGCTGGCCCCTCCGGACCAGCTGCCCCAGTCGCGTCCACCGGCCCCTCTGGGCATGCAGCTCCTGTCGCGTCCGCTGGCCCCTCTGGACCAGCTGCCCCAGTCGCGTCCGCTAGCCCCTCCGGGCCGGTAGGCCCAGTCGCGTCCGCTGGCTCCCCCGGGCCAGTAGCCCCGTCCGCCTCCGTTGGCCCGTCGGACTCAATGTCATCTTCTGCCCGACCACGCTACACTCACGGCCCAGGCGCCAGCCTCCGACCCCGGCCGACAGTGAGCACGCAGACCGTCGCACCGCGTCCCCAGGCGCCTCGACCCCCTGTGGCTCCACGTGTCTCCTCCACTCCCACGGTCGTGAGTGGGGACCCTAGCACGAAGGCTCTCAGCCTGACTACTTCGGCCATCATCGCAGACCTTCATCCGGGCTCTACATTGGGCTATGCCATGCTTCATTACGAGCATCGGCATGCTGTTGCGGCTGCACTCGCCCGCATCCCACCTCGAGCTCGTGATGCACAGGCCCTCTCAATCCGGTCCACAGTACGCCCGGAGGACCCAGCCACCCTACATGAGGCCCAAACCTCTACTGAGGCCGCACATTGGGATGCTGCCTGCGCCGAGGAGCTCGCTGTTATCCATCAGCACCACATATATGACCTCATCGACCTCCCTCCAGGTCGGAAGGCCATTTGTGCCAAGTGGGTCTTTCGGCGCAAGTGGAAGCCTGACGGGTCCTTGGACAAGTACAAGGCTCGCCTCACAGCAAAGGGGTTTGCTCAGGTCCCTAGGATCGATTACGACCAGATCTTTGCCCCAGTCGGTTGGTTCTCCACTCGACGGGCGCTCTTCAGCCTGGCTGCCCAGCATGGGTGGGAGCTGCATCAGATGGATGTGAGCAACGCATTCCTCCATGGCTCATTGGAGGGTGAGGAGCTCTACATGGTACAGTCCCAAGGCTTCGACGACGACATTGGGAGAGTTTGGCGGGTGCGGAAGGCCCTCTATGGCCTGAAGCAGTCGCCTCGGTGCTAGAACCAGGAGATCAGCAGCACGCTTCTCCGTGGCGGCCTCCAGCGCAGCACCGCTGAGCCCGCACTATTCGTCAGTCCGCGAGGTCAGACCTTGACCGCAGTTCTAGTCTACGTCGACGATCTCCTCATTGCGTCGCCAGACACGGCCGCCATCCAGCGTGTCAAAGACTTGCTGCACGCCGCCTACCAGATGAAGTATCTCGGGTCTGCCCGAGTCTTCCCGGGCATGGAGCTCGAGCATGATCGCTCCCAGGGCATCCTACACGTCCATCAGGCTGCTTATGTGCAGACCCTGTCCACTCGCTTCGCCGAGAACCTGCCCCTCGTGCCTAGCGCATCTTCACCCATGTCACCCGATGGCCAGGTGAAGCTGAAGAGTCCTGACCCAGCTGTTGTGGGGGAGCCAGTTGATGAGACAACGTATCTGCGGGTCATCGGGTCACTGATGTTCCTGGCGACAACGACGTGTCCAGACATCGCGTACGCCGTCAACCTCCTGGCCCAGTTCTCTCAGGAGCCGCGTCACCTCCACTTTGAGGCCGCGATCTGAGTGCTGCGCTATGTCGTCTCGACCCCTCGGCAAGGTCTCATGTTCCGCCGCCAGCCGTCCGTCGTCGTAGTGGGCTACACCGACAGTGACTGGACCAGCACTCCAGGCCGCAAGAGTCACACCGGTTGGATCTTTCTGATCGGGGGCACAGTTGTGTCCTCTTGTAGTGGCAAGCAGGCGTTCATTGCCCGCAGCACTGCTGAGGCTGAGTACGTTGCCCTTGGCTCTGGCGCGTGTGAGAGTGTGTGGTTGCGTCGTCTGTTGTCCGAGTTGCGTCACTTTGTTGCATCCATCACCTTGCATTGTGACAATGATAGTACCATGGCCATTGCCGACAATGACGGTGTGCATCACACAAGCACAAAGCACATCAATGTTGAGTATCACTATGTGCGTTCGTTGTTGCATGACGGCAGCATCAGCATTGTGTGGGTTGAGACAGCACAGCAGCTGGCTCACTTCCTGACCAAGGCACTAAAGCGGGACTCGTTCAAGAAGGCTATCAGTTCAGTCGGCGTGCGTCCGTGAGTTGTCCTCTTTGTCTCTGCATGCGTCTCTGCGTGCCGTGGGGGAGTCTGGATGTTCACCGTGTCTCTGCCCGCCTATGTGCACTACGCCTGTGAGTCATGGGGGAGTGTTGGTTTTTGCGCATCTTTCATTGTGCTTTGTTGTGTCCTTCCGGCTTGTGTACATCGGCATGCAGATGACTGACGGTGAGACTCGACGCTAGTGGAGTGTCGTCCGGTGGAGCCGACGCACGCTGAGGTCTACTCGTAGTTCGCTGGAGCCTCCTCTCTCCGGCAACGTGCTCAGCTCCATTGGCAAGCCTCCTCAACAGTCGTGCTGCCGGCGGTCACTGTCACCGCAGTTGCTGTCTGCATGCGCCCAGCGCGTCCCATCACGTCTGCATCGTCATGCTCTGCATACGGTCCTTGTTGCATGTTGCATGGCCCTGTTCGGCATCATGGACCATCGTAGGCACTGCCTGGGTTCGGGCAGCCATAACTCCTTGTTATTGTTTTTCTAGCTGTTTCTGACCGCACGACTGCGTTTGCAGTGTCGGTATCATGATATGGTCCAGTTTTCAGGCAAAACGGACGACGCCCGGGTTTTGGGCTGTCGGGCGTCTGGCAGGGCTCACCGAGAAAACCCTGCCTGCCAGAAAATAGGTGTCGCACTATTTTCTGATTGGCTGGTTAGCTGAGGAACAACTTTTACACTAGTGGGGGGGCCTAGAACTTGGAGGGGTCTCCCATTGTTGCTCATTCTTCATTCCTAACTACCCTACTGCACTTTGATTTCGAATTTAACTGTTTTTTGGTTGGTTGAATTTCGTCGAATTTAGCATTTACATCGAATTCAATGGTTGTTTGAATTAATTCCTAAATGGAAAATTCGAATTCATGGCATCACAGACAAGAATTGTGCAGACATACAACCTGGGTTTGTCCACATTGTTGTCTAGTTGGAATTTTGTTATCAGTGCTCAGAAGTCCGAAAAATACCAAGGAAGGGAAAAAGAAGCGNTTTGATTTCGAATTTAACTGTTTTTTGGTTGGTTGAATTTCGTCGAATTTAGCATTTACATCGAATTCAATGGTTGTTTGAATTAATTCCTAAATGGAAAATTCGAATTCATGGCATCACAGACAAGAATTGTGCAGACATACAACCTGGGTTTGTCCACATTGTTGTCTAGTTGGAATTTTGTTATCAGTGCTCAGAAGTCCGAAAAATACCAAGGAAGGGAAAAAGAAGCGAGAGAAGGAACAAACACCCACCTCAATGCAAGAGCGAACAGGCGGTTCGGTAATACTGACGTGCGTCCGTGAAACCCGGAGGTCGTCGCGGCATTACCCAGCCAGTAATGTCGAGCGACAATGGCGTTCGTCGAAACGCAAAAATTGAACCGGACCGGTCTTCGAATTTATGGTTTCCATTCTGGTTTTACGTTGACTTTATGGGTACATGAAAATAATGCGAAAGTGTGATTTTTTCGTCGAAATAGAATATGCATCAAGTCAACATTCGAAGTTAAAGTGCAGTAGGATAGTTACTTTCAGTTTTCAGCTGCTTTCCGGCGCTAACTTTGGCGCGCGCGTTTCTGAGTAGCAAACCCAGAGCTTCCAGACTTTGATTCTAGAGCAGTAGACTGAGGGGGCAGCTGACATAAGCAACGAGCGTGGAAGCCCGCACGCTGCATCAACAACGCTATTGCCCCAACCTGCTGCTTAGGCTTTCTAGCTAAAGGTAGGAGCTCCTCCCTCACCGCTCTGATACCAGTCGGTTGTAAAAACATGTGAAGGAGAGAGAAGAAGGGAGCGAGGGTGTGAGTGACGCATGTTGATTTTTTTCGCATCTCTCATTGTGCTCTGTTGTGTCCTCCCGGCTCGTGTACATCGGCGTGCAGATGACTGACGGCGAGACTCGACGCTGATGGAGTGTCGTCCGGTGGAGCCGACGCACGCTGAGATCTTCTCGCAGTTCGCTGGGCCTCCTCTCTCCGGCGACGCGCTCACCTCCATCGGCAGGCCTCCTCGGCGGTCGTGCTGCCGGCGGTCATTGACACCGCAGTTGCTGCTTGCATGCGTCCAGCGCGTCCCATCGCGTCTGCATCGTCATGCACTGCCTAGGGTCCCAGTTGCATGTTGCATGGCCCTGTTTGGCAGCATAAACCATTGTGGGCACTATCTGNAGGCTGCCATAACTCCTCGCTACTATTTTTCTAGCAGATTCTGACCGCACGGCTGCGTTCGCAGCGTCGGTATTATGGTATGGTCCAGTTTTCAGGCAAAACGGACGACGCCCGGGTTTTGGGCTGTCGGCTGCCTGGCAGGCCTCACCGAGAAAACCTGCCAGCCTGAAAGGAGCTATTTTCTGATTGGCTGATGAACTGAGTAACAAGCTCTACAGAGCTGGGGGGGGCCTAGAACTTGGAGGGGTCTCCCATTGTTGTTCATTCTTCATTCCTAATCAGTCATTATCAGTTTTCAGCTGCTTTCTGGCGCTAACTCTGGCGCGCGCGTTTCTGAGTAACAAAACCCAGAGCTTCCAGACTTAGACTCTAGAGCAGCAGACTGAGGGGGCAGCTGACTTAAGCAACGAGCGTGGAAGCCCGCACGCTGCATCAAAAACGCTGCTGCCCCAACCTGCTGCCTAGTTTTCTTTCTACGCAATGCATGTTGCAAATCTCACTTAGAAATGTGCAAAACAACAAGTATCGAGGAGTATGGTGAAGCAAGCCCCACCTTGTGAATTACGCACAAGGTGCAATTGTAACTGCCGCCACCCCTCGGATGGAGCTTGACCTCCTAGAATATTCTGTGAGCGGCTGCTCTCGGAAAAATCCGATAGCATGACCCCAACAAGATCAGCAACCGGCAACCAACCAAATCAATGCACAACCAACAATCATGCAAAATCCGCATCATCCTAAAGTGTGTTGGATTCATATCATTATCACACGGTGACCTCTGGCCTCGTTGCACACTCACATCACCGGTGCAGGTGACTGACCAGAGAGAGATGACTTCGCCGACGGACTCGTCATGACCAGAAGTTGGGAGGACGACCATGACGAGGCTCAATCTGAGCTTGCCAGCCACATGTGCATTTCTCACATGCGTTCAAGCACAGTTGGCCATGGGCATAACCGGGTTCATCCCCTTGTCGCTTTGTTGTTTTGAACAGTGGCCTAGTTTATGCTAGGAGTTTGGTCTGTGGGCAGGTGGGGATGATTCCACCAGTTTCGAGGGTGGCGAGAGAGATCGAGCTCGCTGCTCGCTCTCTCGCCTCTCCCCATCGCGTAACACCTCTGTGACGCGTGACTGCCACTACTCTCTCCGTTCGTTCTTGTGACTCTCACATCCCTGCGTCAATCCATGGCGTTTCGCCCCCTCTTGCATGCAACAGCAGAGCTCATGCCTCAGTCTACTCTGTAGCTTAGACTGCTCACTGGTATCAGAGCAGTCTAAGCTAGTTGCGGAGGTTAGGTGTGAAAGGGGGGGGGTATTCCCACATTACCGCCTCTCTCTCCGTGCCACCCACCACTCTGGTGGGAGTCGGATCTGCAGTAGGCGGGCGTCTCCCGCCTCAGTACTGTCCTCACATCACACTACGGCCGGCGCCCACCACACCGCTGACCGCTGAAGCAGCAGCAGTAGTAAAACGGTGGCAGCAGCACGGCGGCAGCAGCAGCAGCAGCAGCAGCAGCACGGCGGCAGCAGCAGCAGCAGCAGCAGCACGGCGGCTGCAGCACGACAGCCGCAGCAGCCGCAGCAGCAGAAGCAGCACGTCGGCAGCAGCACGACGGCAGCAGCACGACGGCAGCAGCAGCAG
The DNA here is from genome assembly GCA_023375785.1 of Penium margaritaceum. NCBI lineage: Eukaryota > Viridiplantae > Streptophyta > Zygnematophyceae > Desmidiales > Peniaceae > Penium > Penium margaritaceum. Next base: position 124,995 of record SZWC01004243.1, read on the forward strand.
CAGCAGCAGCCGCAGCACGACAGCCGCAGCAGCCGCAGCAGCAGAAGCAGCACGTCGGCAGCAGCACGACGGCAGCAGCACGACGGCAGCAGCAGCAGCAGCAGCAGCCGCAGCACGACAGCCGCAGCAGCAGCAGCAGCAGCAGCAACACGTCGGCAGCAGCACGACGGCAACAACAGCAGCAGCAGCAGCAGCAGCATTAAATCAGCAGCAGCAGCAGCAGCAGCACCAGCACGACAGCAGCCGCACGACAGTAACAACGGCAGCAGCAGCAGCAGTAGCAGCAGCAGCAGCAGCAGCACCTCCACCGCGGCAGCCGAACAAAAGGGGGCGACAGCAGCAAAAGGCATTGCAGCCTTGTAGCGGTCTCATCACCACCGTCTGGTGGTGGCAGCCGTCACGCTGGCGCACTGGGAGGATTTCGGTGGCGCCTCAGGGGAGAGCTCGGCGCGGCAACGCCACATCCATCGTGACGCCGCCTCCGTCGAGACAACCCCACCATCACAGCCAAGACGGCCCTCCATACCGGTAAGCTCCCCTCTTTCCCATTCTCCTGGGGGGGTCGAGCACCCGCACGTTAGCGCTGAGGTGGACGCCGCAGCTGCTCGCGTGTCTGCTGTCCTAGGTCACGACATTGCTGCCGTGGCTACCAGGGTTACGCGCACGGCCCTTGCAGTAGTCGACGCTGCAGCAGCAACCGCCGCCACCCTAGCTGCCGCTGCCCGAGCTTCTCGCGCCTCCGCCTCGACCTCGGCAGGACGCGCTGCTGAGTCATACACCGAAGCCGCCGTCGTCGCCGGTCCGGTAGCTGCCGCAGCTGCAGACATCTTCACTCAGGTTGCAGCAGCCGCCTCTGCTATTTCCTCCGCGACTGCCTCCGCTGCGTCTGCCGTGTCCTCAGCCGCTTCTTCAATTCTTACCTCCACCTCTGGTGCTGTTGCAACTGCCTCATCTGCTCCTTCGACCGTCACCNCACGGCCGCCATCTCCATCGCTGCAGCCTTCACCACTCTTGGAGCCGTCCTCACCACCGGAGCGCTTGCTCTGGTGATCCCCATCACGTCCACTGTCTCTGTTGTCTCAGCTGCAGTCGCAGCTGCTGTCCCACCACTCCTTGCCTTGTTGTGCGCACCTCCACCTCCTTCTGCTTTGTGAGAGTCTTCGGCTGCTACTCTGTCTCCTTGCCTCCTTTCCTCTCTTGCGGGATCTTGTTGCTTGTCTGATTGGGGTCGGGCTGTCCTGCAGCACACATCTCTCGTGCCTTGGGCACGTCCAGTTTTCCCACGCCCACTGGGGCGGGGGAAACTCTGCCGAAATCTGTCTGGCAGGACCTCGCCGTCGTCACCATGCCGAGTGACGACGAATCAGTCATAGCTGACCTGCAGCGCCAGTTGCGCCTCGCTCTTGAGGCGCAGCGTGAGGCTGAGGATCGCCTCAAGCTTGCCAATGATAATCGCGCCGCCTTTGCTGACGAGGTTGCAGCGATTGTGCTCAAGCGCCTCCCTGCTGCGTCCGTCCCCACTGCTTCTACCAGCGCCAGCACCGCTGCGGCTGCTTCCTCCACCCCCTCTGCCTCTAGCGCCGCTGCTGGACACACTGCCGTCAATCCTTCCGCTTCTCATCCCACCTCTGTCGTGCGCCAGCATGATTTCTTCTCGCAGCCGCCTGTCCTGTCCGCCGGACTTGTCTTCTCCTCCTGGGAAACCCGCTTCAGCGCCTGGGCCCAGGGGGAGCGTCTGTGGGAATACTACTTCCCAGTTGTCGAACCTTTTACGCCTGTCGCTTCTGAGTCTGCCCGCGCTGTCCGTGCCCTCATTGCTGCTGCGCCAGAGACGCTTGTCGACGAGGTCGGCACCTACAATGCCGACCCCGCCGTACAGCGTCTCGCTGACCCTGTTGGTGCCTACACCATGCTTCGCCGCCGCACCACAATCACTGGTCAGGCAGCACAGAGTGCCCTCACTGTGCAGTTCAACACACTCATCAAGCGTGCTGACGAATCGGCTGATGCCTACTGGGCACGCGGGCTCAAGCTCCTTCGTGAGCTCGACAAAGCCGCACCAGGCCAGCTTGTTGCTGTCCACACCATGGTCAACGGCTTGATTCCCGAGCTGTCTGACCTCCTCCGCGACGTCAAATCTGACGAGCTGCTGCGTCTTGCTTCTCAGCCTGTTCCTCCTGATTCCCCACCGGGCATTGGTGCTCTCTGGGACTTCGTTGCTGATCGCCTCGCCGCGTGGTGGACCAGCCTTCAGAACAAACGTCTACACCGTGCTGCAGTTGCCGGAGTTGCTGCCGCCACCACCGCCTCCTCCCCTGTCTCTTCCTCGGCTACCGCCGCCTCCTCCACGTCCTCTTCTTCCTCAGCATCCACAGCCACCGCTCTCGCCTCCCAGGGGCGCGGGCGTGGCAAGGGCAAGGGGAAGGGCAAGGGGAAGGGCAAGGACCCTGCACCATCCCGTGTCCCTGGTGCCGTTGTGTGCTGGAACTGTGGTTCCTCCGAGCATTCTGCTCGTACTTGCCCTGCGCCTCCTGATGATCTGCGCCTGGCGCGCTCTATGCGTGTGCACTGGTCTCGCACCGGCGGCTCCTCCTCTTCGTCCACCACCACCTCCAGCTCCCCTTCAGCCTCTCACCATGTCGGCTCCACCCCTGCCCAGGTCTACTCCACCGCCGGCGTCTCCACAGGTCCACCCCCCATCCCATACCCGTGGGGTTGGCCATCGTTCTACGGAGCGCCCGCGTTTGCTGGGCCCCCTTCTTCGGCCTACGTCCTACCTCCGTGGTTCGCACCTCCCTCGCGGCAGTCTCCTCCATCTTCCGCAGCGTCCGTCGATGGCGAGCGCCAGCTGGAGCAGTCTCTTCTCCAACGTCTTCACCTCCGCGATCAGGGAGGTGAGGGTGTGTCTTCGTTGGCCAGAGGTCTCCCTTGTCACACTGACACTGTCCTTCGTGGGGACCCCCCCGGTCATTTCCTTGGGTTCCCGTCCGCGTCTGTTCCGTGGGTTGAGCACTGGCAGTCTGTCGTGCTTCCTCGTTGCCTGTCCGTTGTGACTCTGCCCCACCCTCTGTTGGCACTGTTGCCACCTGTGGCGTCCTTCCTGGTGTTCGTGTCTCCGGTGGCTTCTGGGTTCTCGACTCCGGGGCCACCCACCACATGACCTCTGTTCGTTCAGCGTTTGTCTCGTTGGGTCCTGCTGGTTCGGTCCGTTTTGTTCGTACTGGTTCTGGTCAGTTG
>SZWC01004243.1:151197-163392 GCA_023375785.1 Penium margaritaceum
GCAGCGGCGGCAGTGGCGGCGGTGGCAGCAGCAGCAGCAGCGGCGGCGGCGGTGGCGATGGCGGCAGCACAAGCTGAACCAGCAACAGATGGAGAAGGACGACACAACGAGATCCAACCAATGATTGCAAACACCAAAACGCAGTGAAGACAACATTGTGCAGGATATACATCTCTTAAACGCTTTGCAAAACCATTTACAAAACATATATCCTGCAAAGAAACAGAGGGGGAAGCAGAGAGGGAGAGAGAGAGAGAGAGAGAGAGAGAGAGAGAGAGATTGAGAAAGCCCAAGCAAGAAACAATCAACAAGATCAAGCCCACGAGATTTCACTAAATCTAAGAAAACGGAAGCAAGCATGAGAAAATAGAGATAGAGCAATGAAAACATGATAAAACATAAGAAAATTCTTAGTAGCGTAAGAAACGCGGAGTGAGCCAGGACGAGCTCCAGCAAATAGAATAATACTATACAATTCCCCCTTTCCAAAAAACACTAAACCAGCAAGAAAAGTTCAAGCAAGCCTAAACAAGCACGGGAAAGCATGAGCAAGCCATGGCAAGTCCCAAAGTTCATAAAGATGTTGGAGCAAACTCAATCAAGCATGAAAAATCCAAGGAAATCAAGCGAGTATGGTTGACCATTGGTGAGCATGCCCTAACGTACCAAATGAAGAGCAAGCATGCAAAAAAAAAAACCAAAAAACCTCAAGCGAGCTTAATTAGACACAAGCTGGCTTGATAAAGGCTTAGCAACCTTCAGAGAGCACAAGATGGTTCAAGAAAATGCAGGAATCACCAACATTCATGAACAACATTAAATTCAATAAAACAAGCTCATGGAAGCTTGGAGAAGGCATGTGAACAGACCACGCAAGCTTAATCAACCTGGGCACGCATTGGAAAATTGTGTAGGAAAGGTAGTTCATGCATGCTCGAGCAGTTTGGAGGAAGCACATCATAGCCTCTTCAATAACAGACAATTAAGATTTGAGTCACTGCATTTTTCTAACATTGAAATATTAAAGTAATTTAATCCTTGACATTGAAACCTTCCAAGCTTGTGATTACCCCAATTGTGCTACATTGACACTTGGTAGCCTTGCATGTTCGGAGTATTTTGTAGTGACACATTGTAGCAATGATGCATGTCAACGTTGCAACATTAACATATTGAAATTTTGCAATATTGTGCCCATGCGATGTGTTAAATGTGAATCATTAAATCATTGCATAGCTTATGTATCCCACCATTGAAAACTTGCGCTAGTAGAAATTTGTTTTTTACAAAAAGTAAGAAAACATTGCATCCTTTCCACATTGTTATACCATTAAATCTGGTTTGCATCCTTATTGAACGTCAAGAATAGTATACAAAACATTACAATGCTACGACATTGTAACAAAAACAATCTCAAGCTTCAAGACATAACAAATTCATCACCTTTAAAAACTGTGTATTTGAATCCAATTCAACCGATAAAGTTGTAACATTTGATCATGAAATGTGGCAAAATTATGATGTTTTAGTGGTGCAATATGACAACAATGAGGCAGTAGATCATCATTGTCATGAAGAAACATCATAACTTATCAAACATGTAACATTGCATCATCATAACATTTCCACACAATTGCACTAGAACCTCGCACGACTTTGCATTAATACACAAATTTTATATTGGAACAAAAAATGTTATAGCATTTCAAATATTGAACATAAGAAATGTACAACATCTAAACCACCCTGCATCTTGAGCATTGCAACCTCTCAGCCTTGTCATGTCCCGTGATTTTGACATGAAGAGGAACTGTAAAAACTTGTGACATGGCAACAACGTATAATTTCAACAATCTAACATTCTAATTTTGTAAAGTTGCAACTTTAACCAAAGATGAAAAAACCAATGAAAAGTGGAATGTCTACAATATTGTAATCTTTTATCTTTCCTTAATCCCATGACTGCACTCTTAGACGACCACACTGTTGTACTACTGCAATGTTTCAAAGTTTTAATGGTTCGATGTTGTGGCATTGCAAGGTCAAAAGTTTTTTGAATTTCAGTGTCACAGAGTTTCAGTTCTCCAATGGTTCAATGGTCTATGAAAAGATTTTAAGAACGATATGTTTCAAGGATGGACTTTTCTTTCATGGTAACTCTGAGAGGTAAGAAAATCTTAATGGTGTAGTGCACCACTGGTCCTCCAGTTCTTTCCATTTGTGTATTGAAACCTAGCACTGCAATGAAACCACGTCGCCCCACAGGCCAGGATAGTTTAAGCCACGTGGCACACCTCGCGCTACACCCCCTCCTCGCGAGAATCGCGATCGAGGGAATGACCTTTTTTTCGATTCACAAACCCCCATGTGCGGATTTAGAGTTTTCTGTGTTTGCGCTGAAAGGCCTGCGGAAAAAGGAATGGGGGTTCGCGAGTCGGAAAAAAAAAAAGAAGAAAAAAGGCTGTTCGTTTGATCGCAATAGAGTGAAAACACGTTTTTATTTTTTTCCAGAGAATCAAACCCATTTTTCATCAATGCAAACCACACTCAAACCAAACCCCAAATTACATTGGGGGTTTTAGGGTTTTACTTTTGCACGGGCTCCTCATGGGTCCCGCGGTAGCAGTGTCCAGCAGGTTCCCTTTCAACGCATGGGGTGTTGCAAATCCCATGCATCGAAAATGTTGCAAACCTTTGTGAGAAAATTCACAAGCCACTCTATAGAGGGGTTTGTGATTTTCTCTCATGTCTGACGACTTTAGCATATTGTCGCTCAATTGCATGCGGCGTCGGCATAGCGTGTAAATTTGGAAATATCGTTTTTTGTTTTCATAATCTCTAGATATAGCGATAACAAAAAGTTGAAAAGCTAAAAAGATGTAGAGAATTCTGTGGATGTACGGTTTCTCTCCCGTAGAATCAATGTCAACTTCTATCGTCTACCCTTTGAGGTTGGTCAGACTTCAAGAGGAAAATGCAATTATAGCAGGGTTTTGAAAAGGGCACGCAAAAATGTCAAATTTCTAGCAGGGCACACAAAAATGTCACAATTTTGTGAGGCACACAAAAATGTCACTTTTTCGGAGGGGCATGCAAAAATGTCACTTTTTCGGAGGGGCATGCAAAAATGTCACATTTATGGAGGGGCACATAGAAATGTCCAAAAGCGACCCTGTCACTTTCCAGAGGGGCACAGAAAAATGTCACGTTTGATGTGCTTGTGCCACATCAGCATCAGGTTCATCGATGTACATTTTTCTAATATTCATCATTTTCTGTTCTTTCTCTCACTCTAAAAAGTAGACGACTGATTCGTTCGCAAAGATAGAAGATAGCTATTAAATATTCTCACAAGACGAAATTGTACCCAAACAATGAGTCCTATTCTTTGTCGCTCGCTTGAACATGTTGTGTTCAACCTTAGTTACTATTTCCTTATTTTTGAATAGGCAGAAATAGCATGGTTTCTTAAAGGGCACACAGAAATGTCACTTTTCAGATGTGCACACAAAAATGTCACCTTTTTCAAAGAGACACCACAAAAGTCAATTTATGGGTGCACGGAATAACTTTCTTTCGGAACATATTCCTCGTTATCATTTCCAACACTAAGGTTGAATCAATGCTACTCACTCACGTCAAAGAGTGTCCCTATAACGATTAGAATTTCACTACGCACACCTTTTTGCATAGCTTGCAAGGGGAATATCTTCCTTGTGCGTAATCATGCACTACTATTCAAAACATTATTGTGGTGGCGCACATAGGGGTAAACTTATGTGAAATTCCTTACATTCCTGCCGACGCTCCACTATCACATGTTGCAAACACTCCCATACCCTTATAAAGCAGTTAAGGAATTTCACATAAAATTTATCCCTATGTGTGCCACCATAATAATATTTGTAATAATTGTGTACGATTACGTACATGGAAGATATTCCCCTCACAAGCTATGTAAAAAGGTGTGCATAGTGAAATTCTAATCGTTGTAGGGACACTCTTCGACGTGAGTGAAGAGCATTGATTCAACCCAAGTATTGGAAAAAATAACGAGGAATATGTTCAGAAAGAAAGTTACTCCGTGTACCCAAAAATTGACTTTTTTTGTCTCTTTGAAAAGGTGACAATTTTGTGTGCACATCTCAAAAGTGACATTTTTGTGTGCCCTCTAAGAAACCATGCTATTTTTGCCTATTCAGAAACAAGGAAACAGTAGCGAAGGTTGAACACAACATGTTCAAGCGAGCGACAAAGAATGGGGCTCACAGTTCGGGTACTGTTTCGTCTTGTGAGAATATCTAATGGCTATCTTCTATCTTTGCGAACGAATCAGTCGTCTACTTTTTAGAGTGAGAGAAGGGACAAAAAATGATAAATATTAGAAAACTTTACATCGATGAACCTGATACTGATGTGGCACAAGCACATCAAATGTGACATTTTTGTGTGCCCATCTGGAAAGTGACAGGGTCGTTTTTGGACATTTCTGTGTGCCCCTCTGAAAATGTGACATTTTTGGGTGCCCCTCCAAAAAAGTGACATTTTTGCGTGCCCCTCCGAAAAAGTGACATTTTGGTATGCCCGCAAAACTGTGACATTTTTGTGTGCCCCGCCAGAAATTTGACATTTTTGCATTTCCTTTTCAAAACCCTACTATTATTGCGTTTTCCTCCAGTCTTAAACCGGTGGCCCGTTGAAACACGAAAGGCGGGAGAATTTTCATAAAACTGTTAATGCGGACGTACGAGATGGGCTCGTTCGTACATCCAAGCTTTCAGATGGCTTAGATGACGAGCCCGCGCTTCCCATCCGTCGTGGTCCGATGGCCTGTCTTGTGGTCCGGTGGCCATCACTCTGGTCCTCCCTGGTTGTGCCGAGCGGAGCCCACCCTGCACATGGGGAGGGTGGGCGCCGATGGCTTTGTTTCCATCCATCACTTGATGGGCCCCCTCCCGTTTTTGTTAAAAACGCGTGATGGGGTGCGTGGTGGGGTCCGATTAGCGGAACTTTCCGCGCTGACGAATGCGCGCGATGAAGTGACGCTTTTCCGCCTGAAATAGCTTTGGCGGACAGATCCCCACTTATCGCGTGATTGTTGCAGGCGACCAGCACATCACGATGTATGGGAACGTCGGCCGTGATTGGTTGGACGACGGTCTCGGCCTGCATCGCCGTTCGGCTCCTAGCCTCACTGTACCTGTACCCTTTTTTAATCTTTTTTTTGTATTGCCCTCACAAGGTACCTCACTACACTGTGAACGCGCGCTAGATTCCCAGGTGTTCACCTGGTCACCACCAACCACCAACCATCGATGCTTCCAATCCCACCTGCTCCCAAACTTGTCACGCCTTATGTTTTTCTGCTTCACTGCTTGCTCCTTGGGCTTGCTCTGCCGCATTAGAGCATTAGCACAAGGGTGGTGCAGTCTCCCTTGTGCTGTCAGAACCATGGATGTCAACATGGTTTTGTGGCTTGCGGCCTGGACAATCCTCATCGAATATTTCAAACTTCATACTTCAAACACCCTGCTCTTCCTCGCCGCCATACAGAATCATCGTCGCAGGCAGATGCCCAGGAGGCCACGGGCCATGTGGATGCAACCCCGTGATCGGTCTCACATACCAACGTGGTTGACATGTCGGAAGCAGTCGTGTTTGAAGGTCGCCATTCGCATTAGTCTAGCCATATTTGACTTCATTGTCAAGGAGTTGCGCCCGCTTCTTGAGAGGCATGACACACACTTCCGGTTGGCCGTCATCATGGAAGTAAAGGTTGCGGTGGCTTTAACGTGTCTCGCAAGTGGGATGACGTATGCCGCAATTGCCGACGCATTCGAGCTTGGCCGCAGGACAGTCTTCCGTATATGCCTGGAATTCTTCCTCGGTTTTCAACACATCTTCAAAGACGTCTACGTAACGTGGCCATCCTTCGACAGGTTCGTAGAGCTAGAGAGGGAGTTTCGAGATTTTCGAGGGGTGGAGGGTTGTGTGGGGGCAATAGACGGCACTTACATTCCCATCATAGGGCCGAAAGAGCACAAGGAGTCCTACTATTGTCGAAAGGGGTTCTATGTAGTCTAAGTACAAGGGGTCGTTGATACTAGGTGTATGTTCTACGATTACCATGTAAGATGGGCTGGGTCGATGCATGACTGGCGTCTCTTCACAAAGACACCGTTGTATGATAGAGTGATAAAGGGGGGTTTGCATGGGTTCAAGCTCCTGGGTGATGCGACATATCCATGTAGGCCGTACATTCTTCCGCTATATAAACATCATGCATCTTGTCTAGAGCCTTGGCAAGAGTACTTCAATAACAAACAGTCAGCATCGCGAATGGTTGTGGAGCGAGCTTTTGGGTTGTTGAAATGTCGCTGGCGTATTCTCATGAAGTGTGTGGACCATGCACTACAAAATGTTCCTCTCGTTGTTACGTGTTGCGCCATCCTCCACAACATGTGCCAGCGCCATGGGGATTATTTTGCAATGGAGTGGTTTCATGATGCTCGCCAAGCCGCAATGGATGTTGCTAGTAACAATGCAGAGGATGTTGCAGTAGCCATTGCTTCATTGGAAGACATTCAGGTCTTGGGAGAAGACAACATGCAAGGCATGAATCGTGAGGCCGGTGTTCAACCTATGCAAAGAGCTGTACCTGACATCGGAGGTAGGCATTGTCGCCAATGTCTTGCGGACAGAGATGCATTGGGCCAACGTATGTTTCTATCCCACCTGCAACGTAGGGGGTTTCGTTGACAATGACCATTGCCATCATATCTTTGCATTTCTGTTTTACTACTTAAGTCATGTCAACATTGGACTTGGAATGGTCACATATGTAAAGCTCCATTGTTTTATACTTATGCGATGTGCTTTTCTCAGTCCACTTTATATTGATTACCTTCCCAATTGACGATAGATTGTGTGCCTTTAGCATTTTTTGTCTCCACTAATGAACCGTAGTGCCTACATAAAACTGGCATTCATCAAAGGTATACGCTGGAACACTAGGTCATAACCTACGTTGCATGTATCTAAACAAAGTTTCATAGAATATTCCCCATGGATCAATCATGCACATTCTATTGCAACGAAGCATACTTCTATGGGCACAAGTGACATTTGCATGGATTGGGAACAAGTTACATAGAACATTGTATTGGTCATCAACACCTAGGCACAAAGTGACCATACCCACCGGCACAATCCCCTCCCCTTTGTTAATGACTATGCTATGATTAAGGGCCACAGTTGGTTTACACCGGCATGCTATTGCGGTTCCCACATAGTCCCCCAATCCCACGTCCTTCTAGTCCTCAAACACATCATCGAGTGATTCTTTGGCATGCATGTCTTTTCTAAGCACACCCTCCGCACGCTCAGCCTCATCTTCGACGTCCGGCTCCGCCTGCACCGCGTCGAGTTCCTCGTCTGGCTGGTTGGGCCCCTTTATCGTTGCATAGAAGACATCCTCACCCACAACAGAGGGTGAAGGCACAAACATAGAGGCAGGTCAGAATCCAGTAACACCTCCGGTGCTAGTGTCCACATCAACCCCAGCCATGCGGGCTACTGGTCTCCATGGCCGGAAGCCATTGTCGTCAGCTGTGACCTTGCTGTCCCTATCATCTTCTCCAGTCATTCCCCCTTGCATTGTCCACACTTCCTTTGACATTTTCTGCTTCACACTCTCTCCCTCTGCTTCCTCAAATGCCCATCCTTTGGTCCTCGACATACCACTTCCTCCCATCCCCGTAAGCCCCGTTGCCAAACCACCTACCCCCGTGGCGTACGTACCCATTGAAGCGCTTGTACCACCTGCGGCCACAGCACCCCTGGTCACCCCCACACACCCAGAAAACATGGGTCCCACCGACATGCCTGATCCCCCCCCTACACTACCCATTGCCATACCTGGCTGTTGGTTACCCACCATGCCCATCCCGAGTCCAGTCACAAGCATTCGCATGAGGCCCATGAGCTCCCCAAAGTCAGCCGGAATAGCAACATGTGAAGGATGTGAGAATGCAGAAACACTTTCCTTTTGTTGACGTAGTTGTTCGGCCATGAGGTCGCACACCCTATTCCCCACCGACTCAAATGCACCACGTGATAAGCACATTTCTTCCGCGCATAGCTGCATTCCAGCGTCGGCTTCGCATCCCCTCCACCGTGGCGGTGTCGTCCAACGTCACTCGCGGATGACGTCGACGTTCCTTCAATCGCGCTGCCATCCATCGCCTTATTCTCGAACTGTGGCTTGCCCTTGAGCACTTTATGCAACCAATCAAACCACTCCGGTTGTTCCTCAGCTGCCTCCCCACTTGTCCCATACTTGGTCCTAAGCTCAACGTAACGCTTTTGAAGATTTTTCAGTTTTTCACGGGTAGCGTGAATGGAGCGTCTGTAGTCAGGGTTGGCGCATAGTTTGTAGTGCAGCATTTTCACTGCACACCCTCCTTGTCGCTTAGTCTCCTCTATCCACTCGGTGTCCACGTCGTACCTTGCCTTGGCGAGCTCCTCCTCCTCATCTTCAGTCCAGTTGGAGAAATTGTTGTCCTTCTTGTCTACGGCTGCCTCCTTCCCCTTACCCCCTCGTTGTCCCCCTGAAAGTGACGGCCTCTTCACCCCTATCCCGCCCTCCACATCCATTGTCGCCTGCTGCGATGGTCCCTCCGTCGACGACAGGGTTTTGCCGGCGCTGCTGTAGTATGTTGTGGACGATGGGGAAGCTGGAGAATCACCGGTGCTTGTTTTTTCGGTTTCACGTGGAAATGGACTGGTTGTAGATGAAGTGTGTGGGCTGACCGGGGGATTGGCGGACACATGTGGGCGCTTGTATGACCTGGTTGGTGTGGTATTGCCTCGACGACTCCCGGATGCCCCCTTTGGATGAGACGTGGCTGGGTGCTTGCGGGGTGCTGGGGGACGGGGAGGGGAAAGGATACTTGGAGCCGTTGGTGTCGTTGGTGCGGTTGGTGCCCTTGTTGGCGTTGCGATTGTTGTAATGGTTGGAGCTGGCGGAACCAGAAAGTCCCCTTGCACGTGCGCGCCGTCTGAACCGGCAGGTTCACTGGTTGCAAGAGGGACTTCTTTTGCCTTCGAAACCTCCCCGGAGTGGTCCCCCCCGGCTGCTTCATTTTGCTGGAAATCAGCCGAGACCTCCCTCACAAACAAAACGTCCTCATCGTTCACGCCACGCCGGCAGAGGGCGTCGAAAGCAATGACGTTGTCGTCGGTGACAAGGTGGAGGCGAGCCAAAGGTCGAACCTCGCCTCCTTGCACGCTCGCATGGGCTGGTTCACCAGATGGCCCACTTGCTGGAGCTTTCGACGGAGTGCGTGTCTATTCGTTCTGTGCCATGGCTGAGGCGCAACGGACGGTGTCACGTGGGATTCGATAGGAAAGCGGGTTGACAAGGGCGAGCGGATGAGTGAGAACTGAAGGCAGGCGGCATTTCACGTGTCGAGAGTGAGCCAACTCACGTCGGTGCATGCCTACGACCATCTGCATGTCGCTCGAAATGAAGCGAGAACCAGGTGACCACGCACGCGATTGGACGCTGGGCATAAATGCCCAATCAGTGCGCATGGACCACGTGCACGTTGTGAGGGAGAATCTGGACACCTCTAGAGGGAGTGGGAAAATGATATTTGAGAGCGAGCGCTGAAAACGCGTGGTCCATCACGGCCCATCAACTTCCGAGCTCGATGGGGCGTGATCGACCCGTGGACACGGCCGAGACTCCACGCTGTAAAAGGGGAGACCCCATTTGAAACTCGCGGCAAGCCATCAGATAACACCTGTTTTTTTCGTCCACATGCGAGTTTTGTTTTCTCTCGCTAAGCGAATATGTTTTCCAACGGTCAAACTGTCGCAGGGGAGGTAGCCATCACGCGTCCCATCACAGTGGAAACGTGATCGAAGGTGGGCGATGAAACGTGGATGCTTCGATTCCCAGAAAGTCGTCTTTAGGCTGGTTTTTACGGTCCGACGGGCCCATCACGTGATGTATGGAAACACACCGGATGTGCTCCAGCCCACTCGACTCCGGCCTGGTCGATGGACAGGGGCGGACTTGGCGGGATTGCATGAAGGCATCGCCGTGAGTCACCGTACGGAGACTTCAATCTCGTACGTCCATACCGAGCTTTTTATTAAAATTCTCCCGCCTTCCGTGTTTCGACAGGCCACCGGTTGAAGTCTGACCAACCTCTTTTACGGAGGGCGTGCAGCGACTGAGCAGCGGCCGCGGGGCGCGCGTGTGCGCCAGTGTCCTTGCATTCCCCCACCCCAATCCGTCCATCTCACTTCTGTCCTTCTACTGTTGCTCAGTTACCGCCTCCTTCCTTCCCTCAAAACAGTCCTTTTAGCCTCCGTCGGCCTCTTCTCTTGGTCGGGAAGGTGAGATAGACCTTTTCGGGGAGAAAAACAAGCAGCAGGCCGGGGTGGAAGGCGGAAGTCTGTGCGCATGCTTGCCCCTCGCTCACTTTTTCCGGCTGCAGTACTACCATTTGTGGAGGACAGCGCAGAACACGGCATGCTAGGAAGTTTGTGAGTGTAGTTTAGGAGTAGTTGAGGGATAAGCCAAGGTGGAGGAGAGGTAGATGGAGAAGGGGAAGGGATCTGATGCTAGTGAGAAGAAGGATAAGGGGGGGAAGAGGCAAAGAGAGGATGCCAAGGAAGGGGAAGGAGGTCGGAGGAGAGGGGACTCTGACGGTGAGGACGACAGAGGAAAAAGCGCGGGACTGGAGAAGTCGAGGGAAGGAGGGGACCGCGCTGGCACGCCAGTCAGAGGGAATGGCATGAGGGAAACACGGGAGCTCACCAAAGATGGTTATGAAGAAGAAGGGGAAGATGAAGAGGAGGGAGAGGAGGAGGCAGACAATGCTGACGAGAGGAGGGAGAGGAACCGTCGGAAGGGCGTGAGGAAGGAGAAGAGGGACACGAGGAAGAGGGACTCGGAGGAGAGAAGGACGAAGAAGAGGAAGAGAGAGGAGAGCTCAGAGAGCAGCAGCCAGAGCGGAAGCGGATCTTCTTCTTCTGAAAGCGAGAGTGAGAGCGAGAGCGAGGGGGAGAGGAAGAGAAAGGAGAGACGGAAGAAGAAGAAGTCAAGGAAACAGAGGAAAAAGAGGCAGCGAGAAAGTTCCGGGAAAGACACAACGACAGGAACAGACGAAGATGACGACAGCTCCGATGGCACGACGAGCAGCAGCGGGAGTGAGGACGACGAGCGCAAGCTCAGAAGAAGGAAGCGGGAGCGTGAGGAGCGGCGCAAGGACAAGGAGAGGGAGAAACGGAGGCGGGAGAAGAAGGAGAAGAGGATGAAGCGGAAGGAGGAGAAGAGGAAGGCGAAGAAGGAGAAGAAGAAACAGCAGAAGGAATCCTTGGGGAAGGGGCCGGTAGGCGCAGACGCTTGGGGGAAGTATGGCATTCTGAGGGAAGTCGACATGTGGTGAGTGCGAGTCGGCTTGGCTGCCATAGAAAGGAAGACGTAGAAAGTGTTTTCCATACTCGTGGGTGCGGATGCTTAGAGGAAGTACGGCGTTCTGAGGGAAATGGACAGGTGGGTGGGTGTCTGGGCTGTGGTAATTGCACCAACCCGACCACACAACCAACTATTGGTGCAGCTTAATCCCCCCCCCTTTTTTCTTTTCCAGGAAGTCTGCACTAGGAGAAAGTTAGACTTCGTCCCAGCCTGGACTCCTGATGCCTGCACTCCTTGTGCGCGTGCCACAAGGGGTCAACTGCTACAGGTCCCGAAGGAAGTAGCACCCTTGTCTGTGGTTGACACCATAAAGTCGAGCTGGTGGACACACTAGCGCTGCTAATGTCGGTTGTACCGATCAGGGGGCTAAGCTGAAATGCTTGGTCGTTGGTGTGGTTGTCGTCGTTGTCGCTGCTGCATCCACCGACGCTGCTGTATTTCTGTTGTTGTGAGAATCGCTGTTGTTGCTGTAGTCCTCCTCATGTCGCTGTCGTCACCCTCCTTACTGCCATTGTCGTCCATCTTGCCTCATCGTTGTCGTTGTCAACGCCCTTGTTGTCGTCATCATCATGATAACGTTATGGTCGCCGTCATTGTCGTCATCGTCGTCGTCGTCGTCGTCGTCGTCGTCGTCGTCGTCGTCGTCGTCGTCGTCGTCGTCGTCGTCGTCGTCGTCGTCGTCGTCGTCGTCGTCGTCGTCGTCG
>SZWC01004244.1:24832-83346 GCA_023375785.1 Penium margaritaceum
CTCTCTCTCTCTTTGTCTCTCTCCTTAACACCCTCTATGCTCCTCCCCCCAAACTCTTTGTCTTTTTCCTCCCCCTCCCTACTTCCTCTTCTATCTCCATCGCCTTCCCTCTCTTATCTCTCCCTTTCTCTCTCTCCCTCCCTCTCTCTGTCTCTCTCTCACTCTCTCTCTCTCTCTCTCTCTCTCTCTCTCTATCTCTCTCTCTCTCTCTCTCTCTTTCTCTTTGTCTCTTTGAACCTGTTTCTCTCCCACCATTTTCCCTCTCCTTACTCTCTCTCTCTCTCTCACTCTCTCTCTCTCTCTTTCTTTCTCTCTCTCTCTCTCTCGCTCTCTCTCTCTCTCTCTCTCTCTACTCACGTCCTTCTCATCTTATCTCCCTCACTCCCTTTCTCTCTCTCTCTCACCATCTCTCTCCCTCTTTCTCTCTCTCCCACTCTCTCCCTTTATCTTTCCACTCCCCTTCTCTATATCTCCTCTTCCTCTCACACTCTTTCTCCCCCCCCTCTCTCTCTCTCTCTCCCTCTTTCTGTATACATATATGCATTTCTCTTTCACTTTGCCATTTCTTCTCTTTCCTCCCTTGCCTTTGTGTCTCCAATATCTCCTATATCTCTCTCTCCCTCCATCTCTTTCCCTCTTCAACCTCCCATTTATGTCGCTTAATCTCTCCCTCTCTTTCTTTCTCCATCTTTCTTCTTTTCCCTCTCTTTCCTCTCTGTCTCTCTTTCTCCTCACTCTCCCCCTTTCTCTCCCTTTGCTCTCCCTCTCTATGCTCTCACCTTTCTCTCTCCCTTGTCTTTGCTCTTGTTGCTCCCTCCCTTTTCTTTCGAATATTTCTCTCCCTTGTTTTTTCTATCTCTCTTTCTTTCTCTTCCTCCCTCATTCCCTCCCTCCCACACTCTCTCCCTCCCACCCTCCCTCCCTCTCTTCCTCACCCCCTCCTTCCCTCCCACCCACCCTCGCTCCCTCCCTCCCTCCCTCCCTTCCTCCCCCCCTTCCCCCTTTCTCTCTTTCTCTCTCTCTCTCTCTCTCTCTCTCTCTCTCTCTCTCTCTCTCTCTCTCTCTCTCTCTCTTTATCTCTCTCTCTCTCTCGCTCTCTCTCTCTTTTCTCTCTCTCTTTCTCGCCCCCTCTCTCTTTCCCCCTTATCTCTCTCTCTTTTTCCTTCCTTGTGCTTCCTTTTCTTACTTCCCTTCATCTTTTCTTCCAATCAACCCCTCTTTTTCTTGCCACTTTACTTCCCTCTAGCCTCTACTATCCCTCCTTTCTTCCCTCCCTCCCTCCCCACTTTTCAACCCTTTTTTCGACTCTTTTTTCTCTCTCTCTCTCTTCTTTTCTTTATGCCATTTCTTCATCCTTCATGCTCTTTGCAGGATTCTCCCTTCTCCCTTCTCTTTCAGCCATTTCTTCTTTCTTTGCTCTGGTATGTTGGCTCTCTTCACCGGCCCTTCTTTTTCTATCCTTGGTCCCCGGCCTTGTGAGTGCGTTTGTTCGTCCTGCACTTTGGGTCCCCGGGTGCGCCCTGCCTTCCCTTCTTTCCTAGACAACGTCTTGAAATCTCGGTGAGCTTGTTCCTTTTCATTACTTCACTTTGTTTCTTCAACTCTGTTTCTGCTTCTCATTTATTTTTTTCTCTCCCTTCTCTCTCCATCTCACCCCTTTTCTCCATATCACCATCCTCCTTTGTACTTCATTGTTCGTGGCCTATATGTGCCATCTCTGCACCTTGTGTACTTCCTAAGGACCTTGTGTGCACTGTCGGCTCATGTCCACAACTGTCCCCTCCTTGTCCAGTCATCCTACCTTTCTAACCTCTCTTCCTCCTTCCCCTACCCTTGTCCCCCCCTCGTGTTCCCCTTTCCTCCGTTGCCTCCCTCACTGCTGTAGTTTGTGATCTCTTTCCACCATGTGTGCGGTTCTCATCTCTCACGTGCATTTCTCTGTAGGCATGTACCCACTCTCTCTCTTTCTCTCTCTCTCTCTCTCTCTCTCTCTCTCTCATCTCTACCTCTCATTATTTCTCTCTCTCCCCTTTCTCTCTCCCCTTCTCTCTCTCTCCTTCTCTCTCCCTCTCTCTCCCTCTCCCTCTCCCTATCTCCATCTCTCTCTCCTCTCTCCTCATCTTCCTCCTCTCCCTCTCTCTATNCTCACTAATCCATCACTATTCCTCTTTCTCCTCTACGTGCCTCCCTCCCTCTTCCTTTATTTTCCCCCTTTTGTCACTTCACTCTGCCCTTGCCTCAAACTCCATCTAGCCCCTTTCCTTTTACTTCTCTCTTGCTCCTCTCTCTCTCTCTCCCTCCTTCGCTTCCACCTTCCCCTCTCTTCCTCCTTCCTTTGCTTCCCAGGGCCTTTTTGTTTCTTGCTCCATTTTCCCTCTTGTCTTTTTGTGCTCTCGTTCCTCCACTCTTGCCCCTGCAGCTTGCCCCTCCTTGTGATCCCCGTGATCTTCTCTCAATTGCCATTGTTGATGCCGTTGCAGCCCGCCCAATGCTGGAACCCCTAATTGCCCATGCTCCCATTAAGGTTCCCTTATCTTATCCTATTCTTACTGGCATTGTTTTTGATCTTACGGTGGTGGGTGGCACTATTGCTCCTAGTGGCGCGGTCACTCCTGTAGGTGGTGTCCCCTTGGGCTGTGTTGATGCCGCTCTTGCTACCGAGATTGCTTTGGGTGGTGCGAGTGGTGTGGCTACTACACGAGTAGGTGGTGGTACCCACCCTACTAATGCCGTGAATAGTGCTTGTGTCGTCAATGGTGCTTATGCTATGGGTGGTGTTGCTACCACCAGCAATGCTACTATTGCTAGGAATGTTGTCTGTGTTTGAGGAGCTGCCTTCCCATGTGTAGGCACAACACAAGATGGTGTCGATGGTGGCACCATATCCGTTGGTGGGGCTCTTCTTGCTGGCCGTCCTCCACCTGATGACCCTCATGCTGCTTTCTTTTGCACTAATGCACATCTCAATGCCATGACACTTGTAGTCGTCCACCTTATTTGCCATGGTCTTTGCCCATCTTCCTCGCAGATGACACTCATCTATGCTCCTAGCCACGTTGCTGGCACCCTTTTCAGCGACTGATTTGCTCGCTTTGTCTCTTACGCACATATGCACAATCTCTTGGAGCAGTACGATCCCGCCCCCACCCTCCCTCTCACACACCCAGACTGTGCGCCCCTTGCTTTCCATCTTCTGTACCCAACCGCCACCACCATTGCCCTTCACCAACTTGACCACTGTGCCTTCAATCCTACTCTTCCTATTTGCCCTCGCAAAGCCAGGGCCTCCCTTCTTGCACTTTACTCCTTCGACTCTCTTTTCTCCACTGCCCATCTTGCTCTCCTCTGTGCGCTTCTTCATCATAAAGAAGATTCTCTTAGGGCCTACATTAATCGCCACGAGTTGCACAAAAGCAAGTTGCTTACGAAAGGTGCCTCTCTTACAAACCAGGTATTTGTGACCTTTTTTTTTGGTGGCCTTGGTCCTACTTTCAATATCACCCTTACCTCCTTCCATCTTGCCTTGATCCTTTACCATGTCTATCAGATGCACGACACTGTCTGGCCTCCTCTTGATGGTCTTAGTGTGTTCCAGACCACATCATGGTCTGCTGCCACTCTTGTTGAACCCCTCCTTCCTAATGCTCTTCCTTGTATCCTCTTGCCCCCAGCCACCAGAGCTCTTGCTATCTGAGCTCCCGCTGGCTGCGATGTTTACCCGTCAAACTACTAGAACTATGATGTCGTCGATCATTGCCACGATGCTTGTCCCCTTTCCCCCTGTCCTAGACCTTTGTGAACGCATTGTTAGCCACCATGCCCTTCTAAATGGTCATGTATCCTGGGCTCCTCCTGCCTCGCTCCTTGGGATGTTTGGCGCCATTGACATCAATAGGCCTAGCCCCTTGTCGCTACTACTCCTTTCTCATTGAGGATGTCATCCTCTCTTTGATTTGTTCCGTTCTTACAAAGGGTGTTCTTGGCAATCCCCTACATGCCAGTGTGTTTCTTGTGTTTGAGTTCATTGCTACTCTTACCTCTTCACTACAGCCTCCTCCTCTCCTTTCACTGTTTCCCTTATCAAAAGACGTGCCTACTTGCATGACTTCCTATTCCCTTCTCTTCGTTACAAAGTGTGTCACCTCCCCATTTTGGGTTGTTGATGGAGTCGCCACCGATAAAATGTAGACTGTGCTTGAGCTCATCATGGTCTTCAGCCATGTGTTTGTCATCAGAGCATTTTTCATTGGTGGCGGTGCATCCTTGCCTGTTCTTGGTGTTGGCACTATTTTTGTGACGTCTCCTGCTAGTGACCTGTCTCTGTCCTCTATTCTCTATACTCCTTCCCTAGACTTATCTTTATTCTCCGTCCTGGAGCTCGATGATTGCGGTTTCTCTACCACATATGCCATATCTCTTGTCGCAGTCATTGATCACGCTAGTGGTCGTGTTGTGCTTAGCGCTTGCCACCCCCCGGGCGATTGCCTCTACTTGGTCCTTGGTCGTCACTAAGTCTCTGCCCACACGGCCGATGCCATAGCGCTTAATGCACTCTCGCTTTGCCCACACGCATTTTCTCCACCGTCACCTTTGTCATCTCTCGACCTCCATTGTCACCACACTCCTTAGTTCCCTTCCTGCCAATGGATTGTCTGACCCTTCGTTCTGTTCCTTATGTGCTGCCCTCCCGCGCTTCTGTGCCTCTTGAGCTTTTTCATGCCCATGTCCTCAGTTCTCTTTAGGATAAGTCTCTTGCTAAGAATGCCAAGTACATCCTAAGCCTCATTGACAACTATGCCGACTTCACATGGGTCTTCTTTCTTTGCACCAAGAGACATATTGGCGCGACCAACCAGTAGTGGTATGCCATGGCCCAGCACTTGATTTATCACCAGCTCTACCACTTTTGCTTGGATTGTGCTAGTGATTTCTTGGGTGACAGAGCGGCCTTTTTTTATCATTAGGGAGTTGTTCATGAGGTTTCAACCCCTTATTATCCTCATCATAATGGGGTTGCAGAATACTAGAACCACACACTTGCTGATGGCGTCCACATCATGATGGCCAAGACCGGTTTTTATACCGTGGTCGGAGTTTCTAGTCAAAGTAAGCACATTATTGCACTTGATTGTGGAAGCGTATTTTTCACACACTTTTTGCACTCGACACCACGCCACTCAATGTGTTCTTTGGTTAACGAGCTGACCTCAGCTTGGCCGTAGTGTGAGGCACTATGGTCACTCTGTATCTCACCCCCCTTTTTTAACTTGAAAGCTCAATCTAGTTGGCTGTCTTTGTGTTACACTTGGGGTTGCTCCTTGCTACGGACCGTATCAGTTTTGGGATCAAGGCGCACATCGGATAGTCGTGTGGTGCCATGCTTGCTTCTTAACATAGATGACATAAAGCAAGTTTTGTGCAGGTTGTCTCCCTCCCCCTCTCACCTCCAGCACTGCATGTTCCACCGGCAATCTTGTATGTGCAGGGTCCCCACCGTCTCGTACCTCTCTAGAGTTCTCCTTCCACTGTTCCTCCCTTGTTTGTTCTCCCAAGTTGCCTCCTTTCCTTCTTTTCCCCTCCCCCTTTCCGGTCCCTCACCCGTACATCCCATTGTCAGTTATGCACGCCTCCTCTCCGGTCCCCACTACCCTCATCTCATCAGCTTTCCCCCTCTCACCAACCTAGCCCCCACCCCTCCCAATGCCTCAGTACCATTCTTTTCTTCACGCACACATCGTACCCCTTGTTCCCTCTCTCTGTCCCCATCCAAATAGATACCTATGCCTCTAGCATCCACCTCCGCATCCCTGGCCCGGTCCTCACCTGCACCTCTCGTCTCCTCCCCTCCTCCCTCACCTCCATCACTTTGCCGTGGAGGTCCCTAATCCATCTCCTCCCTTCTTGTCCTAATACCATCACTCGCTACCTTCCCCCTGGCTTCCTGAGTGTGCCCAAGCGTTTTTGCCCCGCATTGACTGCTGCTCAAGCTCTTGGCTATCCTCACATTCTCGTCCCCTCTCAATGCCTTGAATCTGTCCTCCCTTCCACGAAGGAAAAACTCGTGGATGCTGCTTTGCCTTCCAACTCCGTGGGTGGCTCCCCGCATGTCCTTGTTCCAACTGCCCCCCATTCCACTCGTCCACTGGCCCCACCTGCCCTGCATCTCCTTCACCCCACACCCTTGTCTCCCCTCCTCGTTTTTATTGCTCGTGATCCTTCCCTCCCTTCCCTATCTCCCCCCACACCCTCCCCCAACCACGGCTCTCTCTGCACTGTCCTCCCCTCCTTGCTTGCCTTCCCACATTTTTGCCATCTCTTGTTCATGCTCGCCCCTCCTCCTGGATGTATGAGCATGCTACTTGGGCTACACCCCCATTTTTCTGCCCCTCCTTCCATATGTCCCATCGGTCCCCCTCCTCCCTCTTCCCTTCCCCTCCCTACCCATCCCGTACGGCACGTTGGTCCCCCTCCTCCCTCCTTCCCTCCTTTCCTTATCCCTCCTTCCTTTGGCCTTCTCCCAACCTCATACCTTGTTTTGGGTACTCCTCCACCTCCTCTATCCTTTTCTACTTGGCCATGCACAACTCAGGCTATGGCCTATAGCCTTGCTTCCCCCCTCCCTCTTCCTCCGCTCCCACATCGCGGTTGTCCTCCAACGCTTCCCCCTCCTGTGCCCCTCCCTTCTCCCTCCCTCGACCCTCCTCTCCTTTTCCCCACCTTAGCCGTGCTCCCGCCCTTTTCCTCCTCTTTACCTGCCCCCTGGTCGTGCATGACCCCCTCTCCTTCTCTCAACCCCTTCCTTGCATCGCCTGCTGCACCGTTTCTCTTGTCCTCTATCTCCTTTGTTTCCCCTTCAACTCTAAACGTCTCCTACTAGAAGTCTCTCGCTTCAATCTCCATGCTCGCGCCATTAACATTGCCCTCTCACTCCCCTAGTGCCCCCTTGTCCACCCCCTTTGCCTCGTCCTCCCCCCCAGTCACGTTTCTTGTTGCTTCTCTGTCCTTGATCTTTGCCCTCTGTCCTCTTCTTCCGTACACCTTTCACCAGGGTCACGCACATGGTCGTCAATTGTGTCTCCTAGAGCCTTTCCATGCGCTAGACGCTGATACTGACCATCACATTTTAAGAACTCTCTCAATTGTTGCTTGCGCTCTTGTCTTCACCTCCGCTCCTCATATGGACTCTTCCCCATCATTTGATGAAGAATCTGACCCTCTCACCCTTGTCAACGTTCTTACTCGCACAAAAAATACTGCTTGTCACGCGGCCTATGTTATAAAGCTTGTGGCACGGGCTGAGCATGGTTTGTAGAGCATGCTTGCAAACTCACTGCCCATCCTCCCCATTGCACGGCCATCAAGGCCAAGTGGGTCCTACGTAGGAAGTACAGTGGCAAAGGTGCCCTCAACTGGTACAAGGCTCGTCTCATCACAAGGGCCTACTCTCAGGATTCTGGCGTCGGCTTTACTAACACTTACACCACTATCGGTCATTTTACGACAAGTCACCTCGTCATCTGTGTCACCGCTCACTTTCCATGGGAGTTTCACCAAATGGACCTGGACAACGCATTTCTTCATGCTCGCCTATAGGAGGAGTTGTACATGGTGCAGCCTCTAGGAATCTATGATGGTTACGGACGGGTCTGTTGCTTCCATCATGTGTTACATTATTGTTTCTATGTCCTCGTTGTTGGAACAAGGAACTCTTGTCCTACCTTATCCATGGTGGTTTCCGTCTCACTTAGGCTGACCCGTATCTGTTTGTCAATGGCATCATTTTTGTGCCCGCCTTTTATCTGGTGTGTATGTATGACTACCTCATAACCTCTTCTTCCTCCTCAGCAATATTTTATTTGAAGGGTCTCCTATCCTTGGTGTACTGCATGAAAAAACTTGTTCTCACAACCATGTTCCTTATAATACAGACTTAACGCCTCCTGTGTTGTCTTTTGGTTCATCAGAAGCGCTATGCCTACACCCTTGCAGACAGTTTTACCTAAATTATGGACCTCTCTTTCCCGCTCCCTAGTACCTTATCGCTTATGCTACCAAGCATCCAACTCGCCCTCCGTGTGGACCGCGACATTGAGCTGGGTGCGTTCGATTTTGTCGTCATCTTAGAATCCATCATTGATGTGATCACAAAATGAGGTAGCACCACTTGTCAGGACATCGCTAGTGACATAAACTTCCACGTCGAGTACACCCTTGCAGCTTGCACGGCTCATCTCCAGGTGGTTGCGTACTTCTTTCATTACATCCTTGGTTTTGCCGAAACCGACCTAGTCTTCCCGGCCAGGTCTGGCGTGCCCCTCCTAAAGGGCTCTGTGGATATTGATTAGGTCGGTCATCCAGACGCTTGTAGCCATAGCGACTTTGTCTTCCTCCTTGGCCTTATTGTCGTCTCCTTCGCGCAACGAAAAGTAGGGTAGTGCCCCTTGCAACACTACAAAAGTTGAGTATATCGCTCACAATGGTGGTGTCGCCAAGGTAGTGTGGCTTTGTCACTTTCTTGGGGCACATCGCTTCTCCACCCCAGCTGTGCCCCTCCACACATACTTTGAGAGTGGGTTGGCCATGACCGAGAATGCCGATGCGCTTCATCGTTGTAAAAAGCACATGAATGGTGAGAACAACTACATGCTTGACGTTGTCATATTGGGTGATGTCTCTCTTTTGTTCATCTCTGCTAAGTTTCAGCTCGTGGACTTCCTCGCAAAGGCCCTCTCCTAGCTTGTCTTCTCTTCAAGCATCGCTTCTATCGTACTTCGTGCCCTCCCACCATTACATTGACCCTCTTCCGTCCTTCTCCATTTCCCTTGCCTGCGTTGGTTGGTCCTCTCCTCCATGTTCGCTCAAATGTTCTATCTATGTTTCTTCCCGTGCTATAGACTTCTTCCCTTCGAATGTTTTTCCTTTTCATGTTCTACCATACTCGCTCATTGTTAGTCCAGTTTTGCCCAACCGTCTCTATCAATTCTCTTATCTTGTTCCCCCCCTCTTCTGCCCCTCCCCTAGTGTCTTGTGTGTGTCTTTGTTGTCGTTTTCCTATGGGATGATTGTGTGCAAGCCCTTGACTCTCTACTATAGAGCACCCCTCCTCAGTGGGTGCTTTAGGATCACCGCTCTTGATGGTTGACGCTCTAAGCATTCTTGTACTTCGAACACGTTGCGTGGTCGCAATGCTTCTTGCAGGGTGCTATTGGATGGGTCCACTTGAGTGGTGCTTTTTGTGGGGTGCTCGTTGATGCGGTACTTTTGGAGGGGATTGATGCTTTTGGATTGATGCTGATAGAGGGGTAATTCTAGTGGAGTGTTTTTTGTGTGGTCGCTCCAGTAGTGTGCACCTGTGCCGATGCTCCTTTAATTCTCCTAGCTAACAGTTCTTAGTGGCATGCGCATCGGTACCTTGGTCATACTTTCTTCGTTGGGTAGTGGCTTGTGTCTCCTTTCTAAACCTTTTCTCCATACTGCCGGCATGTGCCTCGTCTCTCCCCACCATCCCTCTTTCCTTGTTGCTGCTATTATTGTGGTGTTCAAGTGTTTTGCTTGCACCACCTACCCTCGCTTGCGCTATCATGTTAAAGCAAAAAACATTGATGGAAGACCTAGATTAGTCCTACGTTTGTATGTGTTGTAGCCTAATTTGCATTCTCCTTCCTTCTACATCGTAGGATACTCCGTATGTGTCCTTAACAGGTTGCACTTGATGTTTCACTCTAAGAGAGTCATGTGCACTGTATGTGGTTTGCCAAGCTGGCTGGCAAGCCACGCGCGCTGAGCCACGCGATTCCATTAGAGGCCAGCGTTGCTCGCTTGTTTCGCTTTTTTCCTAAAAACATTCAACTCTTTGCCTTGATCTCCGCTCTAGTCTAAGTCACTCACCTCACATACCCTCTCACAACTCCCAACCCCCCCCCCCCTCATAGATCTCAAGAGCACCCTCCCCCTCACACAACCGAGAGCCAAAGTTGGCCATGTGGCTAACTCTTGGCGGCCCCTTCAAAAGATTCGAGAGCCACCCAGCCATCGGTTACGACTTACTCACACCACCACTCACTACCTCCTTCCGCCATCCTCTCTCCTCCGGCTTCACCCTCATTTCTTCTTGTTCAAAACTTCATGCGATGTACATGTTTCAAAATTGTTTTGTTTTCTCATAGAATTTCTCATCTATCATGTCCTCGATTGTAAACTCTTGACCCTACAAGGATTACCTACTTCCTAAATTTTCATGAAGAAAGTTTTCCTTACAAAATCCATCCATCAAAGAAATGTCAATAACTTGTTCAAGTGGGGAATGCATGAAATGAAACTTATGCCTCCTCTTGGACACTTTGTTATGGCTAAAAAACTTTTCACAGGAAAACATGACCGTGACAATTCAAAACACAACTTCATACTTTCTTCCTCTATCCTTCAAAATACATCATCCCGACATCTTCCAAACGTTCCAAAAAACAATGGCTAGTTCAAATTGAAAAGAACGGGTTTTTAGAGATATTTCTCCAATTCAGGAGATACAATAAAATCATCTATCAGCCTACATCAAAACAAGGATAATGTATTATTGTCATAGCTTTTGTCATATACTTGATCTTAGTGTTACCAAGTCCCAACCAACATATTTTTGCACGAACTGTCCTGACCATCGTAAGTTACTTATCATTTTTTCAAGCCAAGAGAATGAAATGAATTGTTTTGAGCACATGAAACATCATTCTCCCTTACCAAAAAACATTCATCTACATTGTCCATGAAACAAAATGAATATTTCAAATAATTATTTGTTTTTATGAATTTACTTGATATTCGTTTTGCATTTTTTTCTAACACAAACATTCAATTATGTGGATCTACTATTTTGTAAATCATAAGGTTGAGTTTCAAATACTTGACTTTCTATAACTGTACATGAACACCAAATTACATCAACAGGGTTGTGACCCATTACATGTAATGAAAGGGTGGTTTTTCAAAGTCCACTTATCATCTTCCCTTTTGGAATCTTGAAAAAATCTGTTGATCTTGTATCAACATGTAAGTTTTTAACTTCAATGTTTTCTTAACCTCTCTGAAACCATAAAACTCAATCTGAATCTTCTTCTTCCAGAAATTACCTGCTTTCATGTGGCTAGACAACCATCTTGGTGTTGATGTAACTTTCTAGCCACCTAGCTTGCTTTAAAGTAAAATACCACCTAAAAGTGGCATGTAATGTTTTTCTTAATGTAGAAAACGGAAATATATGAACTACTATTTTATGAATTCGTGTTGATTCAATTCCACTTCAATATTTGGTGTTTCAAATATCTTACTTCATTCTTAAAAAACAAACCTTAAGTATTTAAGTACGATTCTTATTGTTGCGCCTTCATCCACCCCTTTTCTCTGTGTGCACTTTATGGTTGTTTATTTGATATGTTCAATGCCACACATTTTCAATACTCACAAACCTTCAGTCATGCGTGCATCCATGTAGCAACTTCAAGAACCCCTTTATGCATTCATGACTGTGTTCATACGTTTTTACATGTATGGTATTAATTTCACATTGAACTTTCAATGTTTTCAATTTTTACACCAAAGATTCTCATCCATACTAAACAAATTGAGTGAAGATATAAGAGAATCAATTTCATCTACTTGTGTTGATTCACAAATATTCATCTTTTAACATACAAAACATTTCATATTCCGAATTAGTTTCTCGCATTTTTACCTTTCATGGAGGCCATAGTGGTGCGATTCCATAAAATGTTATCCAAATCGCTCAAACTAATGAATTTGTAGAGTAAGAAAAGATGATTTCACAAGATGAATTTTCCATAATTAAACCTTTCACATAAATATTTTCTTAAATTCCATTATTATGGAGTGTGAAACTTAACATTTAGGCACATTGTAAACTTCTTGTATCTTCATAAAGCAGATATGGTCAAATGAGCTGTAATGTTAAGTGTTGGAGGTTGCAATTTTTATGCCCCTTTTTCTAGTGAAGCTAGTGTAGTCCGTTTCAAAATCAATTGAGCCTACAAGGAGGTAAGGAATTTTCTCTCCAAAATTCTTGGGTTCATCCGCGCAGCTTTCATCCACTTGTACAAGCTAGATTTAATTCTTCTATCTCGGTCTAACTGGGGGAATGGTTACTAAAGTTGTAAAACACTATGTGCTACATATAGAACAGGGTTGTGCATGCTTGCTAACCGCGACTAGTCAGGAGCTGTGCTGTGAAACCACGCACTGTTAAGATCTAGGCTAACTTCGGTCAAGGTGAGGCTACTCTTGACTAGGTAGTGTGGACCACCCTGCATAAGCTTTTCCATCATCGCAACATAGCAAAAGCATGCAAGGCCTAAAGCGAGGCCCTCTCTTTATCAGTTCATGCATTCAGAACACAACATCTCATCATAGCATGCATAAACGAGTCATCAATCACATGAAAAGAAAGGAGCGGGGACCACTCTACTTTAGCACAACCATGCACAACTCAGTAGAAAAAGCTACTTAAGGGGATAACACCTACAAGAAGGTATCCTGAGTAGGAATCTTCCCACCTTCAACCACAGTATTCTACCGGCTTGAAATTCGGTCAACTTGCCAAAATCTTAGTATAAAAGGTGTCCAGCCTGGTAGTCCTCATCTTTCAACATGGTCATCACCGAAGCTTCCCGCTTGAATTCAACCACAGCATCCTCCACCAGTTCCAAACATCACTTGAGGCCAAGACTCTTCGGACACGCTTCTAAAGACCTCAGTAAGCTTCGCATCGATCTGCTAGCCTGAGTGAGAGAACACCAGAATCTTTCTTTTGGATGTCGCACATTGACCGCTTGTCTTTTGTGTACATCACAATCACGCGACCATGGATGTCCACATTCACGTTATGTGCGTGTTTGCAACGCAAAAGAGAATAAAAGCCCTCAAATGGGGGTATCGGCCTTTGGTCTACCGACCCGTTGGAGGATTGTTTTGCTTGTTTGTTATGTGAGCGAGCAAAACAAATGTGTTCACTTTAAGCTGCTCACTTGAGCTGGATGAGTTTTTTCATTTAAGAAATCATTCCCTAACACATAAAAACGAAGTCGATGTTGACCTCCATCCTTAACATAGAAAGCAAATTGATATTGATGTCAATTTGTTTTTGGTTTCCACGTCATGGACGTGAGAAGACCGCCAAAGAAGGTGAGCGGACCATCGGACCTTGTTTGTTTGATATTCCTCGTGAGCATTTGCCGACAAGGATAAGCCGAAGAGGGAGTCGACGGGCTGGGACTCCCTCTTCGGCTAATCCTGGTCCAGTCGACGGGTTGGGACTCCGACGTGCAAGCCAACACGTCGGAGTCCCAGCGTAGCGGGTGAATATCAGCATTTAGCCCTCGTTCTGGTATCATTGTTATTGGGGGTATTGGCGTCGGCATCAAGCGGGCGTCCAGCTCCGTACGGATACTAGCACCAACACTTTGTGTTACTAGTTCAAGGAATTTTCACCATAGTAAGATTTGTACAAACACAAAGAGTGTGTGTGTGCGTGTGTGTGTGTGTGTGTGTGTGTGTGTGTGTGTGTGTGTGTGTGTGTGTGTGTGTGTGTGTGTGTGTGTGTGTGTGTGAGAGAGAGAGAGAGAGAGAGAGAGCGAGAGAGAGAGAGAGAGAGAGAGAGCGAGAGAGAGAGAGAGAGAGAGAGAGATGGTGGGAGAGTGTGAAGAGGGACACGCGAAGGTAAAAAAACAATCAACACATACAAAGAGTAAGCGTGAGCATGCAAGTCGCTTTCATCTC
The DNA here is from genome assembly GCA_023375785.1 of Penium margaritaceum. Lineage (NCBI taxonomy): Eukaryota > Viridiplantae > Streptophyta > Zygnematophyceae > Desmidiales > Peniaceae > Penium > Penium margaritaceum. The sequence goes on from SZWC01004244.1 coordinate 38,615, forward strand.
CCGACATGTGTTTTTTAATGAATGGAAAAGTGTTAACATACGGGACCTAGTCTGTACTTGAGTCAGTGATTAAATTTTTTTCATGAGTGTACTTCGGTGGTGTCCTACTTGGTATGCTGAGAATCATATTGTTTCGTGTTTGATTTTTTGCACGATGGACATCCGAAGTTTTAGCTGGAACATTGGCCCTCAAAAGTAGTTTATAGCTTTGGTTGACGTTGTAGTCATATTTTCTGTTGTGCACACACTCGTACCAAACTGCTCTGCCGTATCCTTGCTATCTGGAATCATCGCACCGGACCTGACAAAGTGCTTCAGGTTTCTGACTGGCGCTTACGAAGATTGATAGCCATGTCCGGTAGCTACCCATGATGGCCGTTTCGATGAAACAGCTCTATCTAGTTCGAGTCAGAACGAAACGGCATGGGATTCAGATTGAGACTCTCATTCGATTTTCGAATTTTATTTCATATACAGCCAGTTGTCTAGACAACGGTCTGGATCCTTCGTAGGACATTTGTACCTCGGCTGGATGGGCATGAAAAACTTTTATATGCATCCGTCTCCTTGACGTGATGTCACCATCCAATTTTTGTCACTTTTCTCATTGGACGTCAGTGAGAAACACTAGTTTGTAGCATGTAATCGCTAACATGAATCCAACACACCACCGAGAATCTCCATACTGCGAGGTACAAGTCCTCGCTTATACGACATCATGCCCATCCAGCCGCGGCCTTGTTTTCCATCGCTCGGAACTCGTGTCCGACGTTCAATCCACGCAGTGCCCTTATTGGGTCGGGGCGTGAAGTCGAATACGAAACTGCTCAAATCCTATTTTGTGATGGAATAAGCCGACTGGGAAGACTCCAACTGTCGATCGTAAGCCTCAAATGGAGATTTGTTAACAGGATTCATGTATTCCTTGTCTGTTGTCTTTTATTTTCCTTTTCGGGATGGCCTTATCGGATCGCTACCAGATGTGGCCGATTTGCTGCGGGCAGTACATAAACTAAGGGCGCGGCTGGTAAACGCTAGAATTCGTCGATGGGCCTCCTCAACCATGGATTCTAGCGATGAGCAGTCGGTCCTGTCCACGGTGTTAGAGCCCTGGTGTCGTCCACGTAGGGAGGCTCGGCCCTCAACGTCGATACGTCCAGAAGGACTTCTTTCTTCCCTTGTTGCGCGATCCTGGCGGGCCCCACACGGCACACCAATGGCGGAACAGAACACTTCCAACAATCCCCGTTTTGACCAATCACGTGTTGAAATCCATAGTTGGAACCTCGATGTTGGTCCGCAATTGGCAAAAGTTACTCTGGACCTGACCGCCTGCACCACTTTTCTGACCGGCGAGGTACGTGATAGACAGGCAGGGTGAACTAGGTGGACTAAAAAAGTCCAACAAAAAGTGCAAAGAACTGTTCCGATAGCGTTCAACGATGGATTCCAGAGTTTACCAGTCGGACCATAAGGTGATCAAAACTGTGTCAGGTGGCGTTCATCCATCGAAACCAGCGTTTGTGTGGCCGTCTGAAACATTGGCTACGGTAATAAGAGTACAAATAGTGGACAAACTTGCAACCGATGAGGATTGTGTATCCAAAATTTCTGGTTGGAATGTACAGCTTTGCCCATTGTTCCTTTTTGTCTTCATTCTTACGACTGGCAGCATCTGCCACAGTTCAAGGTCAAGCTTCGTGTACACCGAACGACAAGGAGATTTCCGGCTGCTGTAGGATATCCTCAACTGCGGATCATTCGAGGGCGCGCCCCGAACGTTGCGAGTGGTTCTACTGCCAGGCGTTGTTCGAGAGCACTAAAACAGGGAAAAGTGCCTGGATGCGAATAAGGTTAGAGGAAATACCTTCGGTACCCCACATTTCGTATAAGCTACAGTCATTCGCCCCACCTTGAGAGCGTCGAGTACCATTGAACCCGCCGGTCTCCGATGGCTCCGAATTTCAATCATACGGTTCCATGCAACCCAAATGTCATTTTGAAAACACCATCAACCCCGTCTGCTCAAAAATCTGCTACGACGTACAGACGAACCATTAGGTATGTCGCAAACGGACGAGGTATATGATACATTCAGGNTCATTCTCCCCACCTTGAGAGCGTCAAGTACCATTGAACCCGCCGGTCTCCGATGGCTCCGAATTTCAATCATACGGTTCCATGCAACCCAAATGTCATTTTGAAAACACCATCAACCCCGTCTGCTCAAAAATCTGCTACGACGTACAGACGAACCATTAGGTATGTCGCAAACGGACGAGGTATATGATACATTCAGGTACAAAATCATGATCGGTTGTGAAGAAAGCAATAAATTCTTCAGTCTCACATCATGTTCCAATTCTAGTGACATCCATGTCTTACCTTCCTTCACGTTGTTGTTACACCGAACTGAGCGTAGATGGTGAACACGAAGAAGTTGCGAGGCAAAACAAGATTTAGAATTTGGGACACTTGAGAAATTTATAATCAGCCGTAATTATACTTCAATGACAAGTTTCGAAATGATCTAACATGTATATAGAAGTGTCCAGTTACGTATGACGCAAAGTCAGGGTTGTTGGGTCAAATGTCGAGCGATGCGTGCAGAGTCGCGTCGTGGGTGGTCAAATCCGAGAAGGTCCGCTGAAAATTCAGGGTTCGAGAATTGACGGTGAAGATGCGCGATGCATCTTTATGAATCTAGATTCATCCTAATGCGCCGAAAAGTCGACCAAAAGTGTTGGTTATGGTCGTGACACACGCAAGTGACCTTGTGACTCTACGCACACACACGCATCATCACTAAAAGTGATTGAGCTGGCCTGAGGCTATCTGGTACAAGGCTGTGACGCAACATTGGGCGCATAGTAGTGGTAACACCATCAAGTTGTCAAGTGGTGGCCACAACACCAACATCAAACTTATGGAGAGCCTTAGTGAAGTGATGGTTCATACTCTACATAGCAAACTGGGGGATACATTCGTAAGAATACATGATGAGGTTGGACTCCTACACACTTGCATGCTCTAGCGTAGTGAGCCGGGTTGCTTATCCCTCGGGACCATACGTATGGTTTATACCAGCGTGTGAGAAACCGCCTTGAGCTCCCTCACTCCAGGGTCGGGTTGGATCCTTGGGTGGCGTCTGGGCCCTAGTCGAGAGGTTCGCATGGGTGGCCCGGGCAACCGGCACTTGGCACTTCGCTCGCTCCTTGCTCACTCTCACTTGTCGCTCTCTCATTCACTCTCATGTTCCGTGAGCTTGCCCCCGATCCATGGTGTCGCTCGCATCGCTTGCTTGCTTTCTTGCTTGCTCATCCTAGCAACCAAAGCCACCTACTGGTATAAGAGCAGGAGGACTTCCTCCTCCTCGCGAAAGTCATGAGGCCTCGCCTGGTCACATCTAAGTGGCGGGTGATTCCGCGCACGTTGCTCACGTACGACGGTTGTAGGTAGAGGCCGCAGTAACAGTCACTACCCCTTGCAGCTGCACACACTGCACCCGTGGTGTACGTGGTGCACTATTGTAGTGCACAGCATGGCTGTAAGTACGGCACTGGCACTTCTCTACCGCCGTCCTCTCGCACTCCGCCGTGCTAAGGCCTCTGCACGCACTTCAGCCACATCGACAGCAGCTGCTGCTTTATCAGTAACCGCTCATGCACACTCCTTGCAGCGGCACACACGGCACCTGTACTCTATGTGGTGCCCTTGCCTCGTGCACACCTGCGACTACGACATTGGCTTTTCTCCGCTGCCATTCTCTCGCACTTCGCCGACTTTCGGCCTCTGCACGCACGACAACCGCGTCGACCGCCGCTCCCGTTTTTCAACAACCGCACATGTGCACTCCTCTCAACAGCACACACCAGACCCGTCCTCTACGTGGTGCGCTTGCCTTGTGCACGGGGCTTGCCTCGTGCACAATTGCGACTACGGCACTGGTGCCTCCCCGCCGCCGCCCTTTTCTTCAGATCCGGTCGTACTACAGCTGACGCATCTACTACAGCAGCATCACAGGTAGCAGCCTATGCATACAACGGTACGAGCATCAGCTATTAGTCTCCAACCATTGTGCCTCTCACAGCACCTCTGGCTACCGTCCAGGAAGCCAAACACCTAGCGCACTGGCGTCTCCTCCAATAACCGAACCAATCCTCACTTCGCCCACGGCTGCTCGTGAGCGCGCTTGCATTGACAATGAGATCACATACTACAAGGAGAGGGTGGAGCGGGAGGTGTGGTCCAGGGTTCGCCGTTGCAATCCGGGGCTGTAGTCCTCACCGGGGTAAGACCCCGGTGAGGACGACAGCCCCGTCGACTACTACGAGTGGGAGGATGCGAGAGTTCGCCGCCGCCGACTCCCTGACGGTGCACAACAAACCAGCCATGGCTCCACCGTGTGATCATCAACCTCTCCAATCACCGGCAAGCCGACCCATTGCCCATAGGACTTGCCAGCAATGCCGTAGTGCTATCCCTCGCGGCGTAGCACTACCCTCTACGGCAACAACATCTGGAGCGCTTGCTTTACGCCGTGCCGCATACCCAGCTGCATGAGTTGTAGAGTCGGCAACTTCTCCATTCCCTCACATTTAGACTACACTGCTAGCTGCACTTGTATCTAGTGCTACTGTTGCTTCCACGTTTGCAGCCACTGCACGCATTGCACGTGTACCAGCCACCAATACCGACGACAGAGCCATTGAGACCTACACTATAGCTACAGTTGACGAGGGGCCTCTGGCGGGTCTTGTCGTCAACGTAGTTTTCCAGATTGCTGCCGCAGCTAACGCAGTCAAATCGGCAGCAGCTTTAGCAGCTACGGCGCTCTCTAGTACTGTCGACTCCATTCACATCTCCACAATACAGGCGTCAGCTTTGTCCTCTTCTTCATCTTCAGCGACTCATCACATCCAATTGTTAGTCTCGCCCACTATAGCCATCTCCATCCTGTCAGGTGCCGCATTGACGAGAGTAGCCTGCCTCATCGTCTCAGTATCAGCCACTCTTGCAGTTGTTACTTCCTCAGCTGTAGCTGCTCTCCTGCCGATTTTCTCTCTGTGCCATTGTGCTTGGTGAGCTTGGTCTCTCCTTCTGTCCCTACCCCTTCTGCATTGGTGTGTTTGTGCGTCAAGGTCGTTGCCTTGCAGTAGACTCCAAACGTACTCATCCCAAATTTTCCACGCCCACTTGGACAAGGGAAACTCTGCCAAAAATTTCTTGGCAGAGTCACGTCAATGGCAACATGCCATTTGATGATGACCAATACGCGGCCCTGTAGGCTGAAGTGTAACATGAGCGCACTGCAATACAGGCTACACTCAAAGCTGAGCACGCTGTTGAGGACAAGCTGCATGCTAAGCAAGTTGACCAGGAGACCTTCGTACACCACATTGCTAACTTGGTCATTAATGGTCTTCAGCCCATACTACGCAACACACCATGTGCCAGCATCGGTGCTACATTATCCACTTCATCCGCTTTCGCACCTCTCACCGCTGGCTCATCCTCCTCTGACCCTCTTGTAGTCGCCATCGCTGCTGGCGCCGCCGCAGACAAGGCACTTGTCCCATCAGTGTAGTGCACACCTGATTTTGACTCTAATCCACCTCTCTTCACCTCTAGTCTCACTTTTCATTCTTGGGAAGTCCGCTTTGGTGCCTGGGCGTAGGGAGAGCAGCTCCGGGAGTACTACCATGAGCCCAATCCCTGTACTAATCCACCTGTCATGCCAGTTGAGTCTGAGTTTGCTTGTGCTGTCCATGCCCTCATTCCTGCCGAAACCTGATGATCTCGTTGATGAGATCGGGTCCTACAATGCCGACAAAGCACGTCGCACTACTGTAGACTTGTTGGAGCTTACGCATTGATCAGACGGCACACAACACTGATTGGGACTGCAGCCTAAAGCATGCTCACTGTCCACTTTAACACACTCTCTATGCGTTATGATGAGACTGCCAACGCTTACTAGGTTCACAGTCTGCGGTTACTTCATGACCTTGGCAAGGCCGCCCCTGGACAACTCCCTGCTGTTCTTTCTATCGTCAACGGCCTCATCCCAGAACCGAGTGACATCTTCCTGGAGGTGAAGGCGATTGAGCTTGAATGCCTGGCTTCCATACCTATCCTTGCTGATGCACCTCCCGGCATTGGGGCCTTGTGGGAGTACACCTTCCAGCGTCTGACAGATTGGTGGAGCTTGCTACAGAAAAAACGCATTCAATGCACCGCATTTGTAGTAGCTGCCACTACACTCCCTTCTTCCTCCTCTTCTACTTTTGCATCATACCCTACCACCACTTTCACCACGACAGCCACATCTCTCCCTTCATAGGGCGCTTGTCAGGGTGGGGGGGGTGGGAAGGGCAAAGGCCGGGGGGGGGTGACTTTAGTGGCGGTGGCCTAGGGAGGGGTGGCAGGAGTGGCGGTTCTGATAACACGGCGTCTTTATCTTCCTTCTCTAGCACTATCACATGTTGGAANACCGCATTTGTAGTAGCTGCCACTACACTCCCTTCTTCCTCCTCTTCTACTTTTGCATCATACCCTACCACCACTTTCACCACGACAGCCACATCTCTCCCTTCATAGGGCGCTTGTCAGGGTGGGGGGGGTGGGAAGGGCAAAGGCCGGGGGGGGGTGACTTTAGTGGCGGTGGCCTAGGGAGGGGTGGCAGGAGTGGCGGTTCTGATAACACGGCGTCTTTATCTTCCTTCTCTAGCACTATCACATGTTGGAACTGCGGTGCCACCGGTCGTGGGGCGCCCATGTGCCCAGCGCCTCCTGATGATGCCTGCCTTGCATCAGCCATGCGTGCGCATTGGGTAGCTCGACAAGGACTGGTGGTGGTTCCTCTCACTCCTCCACCTCCATTGCTCCCATCGGCTTTCCATCATCCTCCACTCCGACAGCCGCTACCTACAGCACGGCCTTGACATCACCGTCTCCGCTCTCGCCTTTGGGTTGGCCTCCTGGGTTTGGTGACCCTGTCTACTTCAGGCCTACCTCCGGGCTCTACTCTCCTCCACAGTGGGCATCGTCTACCTACACCTCCCAGCGCCCCTCCTCTGGCGTCATCATCTCTGGCTCGTCTGAGGACGACCGCCAGTTGAACTCTGCCCTCTCTCATGCCGTCCACCAGAGACACTCCCGTGATGAGGGAGGTGAGAGTGTGCGTTCGGATGAGGGAGCGATGGCGTGTACTGTGGATGCGTCTCTTCGCAATCCGTTGTTGGATCATATTCAGGGCTGTTCCCCAGTTGATATCTTGTGTATTAAGTAGTGGAAGTCCTACAGCCTCCCTTGTTGCCTTGCTGCCTGTGGCTAGCGTCCTCCTCCTTGCTCCACCGTTGCCGTTGTGAGTCGTGACACTGTGTCTATCTGTGTGATAGGTGGCTTCAGGATCCTTCATTCAGGAGCCACCCACCACATGACATTTTGTCGTTCCTCGTTCGTCTCGCTGGGTCCTATTGGCCTTGTTCGCTTTGTCCATACTAGCTATGGCCAGCTCCTTCTCGTACAGGGTGTTGGGGTTGTCCACGTTGTTGGACCTGGGGGGAACTCTTCCTGCCGGATGTTTTGTACGTCCCTGCTCTTGAGCTCCGTCTGGTGTCTGTTACGACTCTTAACAACCAGGGCTTGGAATTTTCTTCCAGCCGCGGCATTGCATCTGTGCTATACCGTACCACAAGCCGTGTCCTCTTGTGTGGGAACCGTCTTGATCACTTATACCTTGTGCCCTCATTTGCCCCACATCCTGCTTCCACTGCACTTATTCATGTGGCAGGCTCTCTCTCCCTGGGACACACACAGCTGCTTCATCTCTGTCTCTGTTGCATTCACATTGCTGCTATTGACAGTTTGCTTCGGGACAAGCCCGCTCATGGTCTCGATGCCGACATGTTCTCCGCCCCTTGTCCTGCCAAGTGTCTTGATTGTGCTCACGGCAAAATGCATTGGTTACCATTTTCCATGTCTGAATCCCGCACGTCTCATCCCCTTGACCTCTTGCATGCGGACGTCACGGGACCCCTTGCTCATGATGCCCTCGGGAGGGTTGGCCGCTATGTCCTCTACCTTACTGATGACGTCTCTCGCATACGATGGGTCTTTGCCCTTTGGCAAAAGGGTGAAATCTGTCCTATTCCGAGTCCTGGCTGCCTCAAGCCAAACTCCCCTGTGGTCGCCGTCTGAAAGTCTTTCGCTGTGACCGTGGTGGGGAGTTCATGGGCTCCACTGCCTGCTTCTTGACTTCTCGCAAGGTGTGTATGGAACCTTAAGCTCCCTACATACCCCGACAAAATGGCTTCTCTCAATGCTGGATACGTACACTTGTTCACAGTGTCCGTACTCTCCTTAGTGAGTCCTCTCTCTCCCATGTCTTTTCCTTTGAAGCCATGTCTTACATGACATGGGTGTGGAACCATGTTCCCCACGGTCCCCTTCCTTATCGCATCACTCCCTTAGAGCACTGGTACAACCGTCGTGCTCACCTCCATCTCGGCCGCATCTGGGGTTGCGTCATTACCGTCTGGCTGCCTGAAGACTTTTGCGACGGCAAAATCAGCCCTCGCGCTCGTCTTTGCTCCTTCCTTGGTGTCTCGGCCATGTCCAATGCCTGGCGCTTCTAGGATTCTGACCGTTCTCGTGTCATTGAGTCTCGTGACGTCCTCTTCTTCAAGGATGTCTTTCCTCGTGACCTAACCCATGTCCCTCCTCCTTCCTCTCTCCTTGCTCCGTCTCCTTGGGGGGGGTTTGTCTGTTCCAGCCTCCGATCTTTGTGCATCATCCTCTCCTACTCATACAGCATCCCCTGTTGTCCCTCATAGCGATAGTGAGGACGAGGACTCCTCCTTGGAGTCCTCGTCCTCTCATACCTCTTCTCAGTTGGCTACATCACAACCCTCCTCCAATTCTGTGTCGTCTCAACCGTCCTTAGGCAGTCCTGAGTCCTCGGACTCGGCACCCACTCACACACAGTCCCCTGTGCATCCTACTCCCAGCTCATCCCGTGAGTCCACATGGCTGTCCTCTCCGATGGCTGACGCCACGGGAGGTGAAGCACCCCAGATCCTGACTTCTTGTCCCTAGCCTTACACCCGTGGGGGGAGATTGCATGCTCTTCATTTGTCTTAGTCCTCTCAGTCCTCTCGTGGGTGTTCTTGCTCCTCTATGACGCGTACCAAGTCAGTTTCTGGTGACTCGTCCAAAGCCTCTCAGTCCTCATAGCGGGTCACTCGCTCTAGCGCTTCTTCCTCCATTGTTGGGCCCTCAGTTCGCCCCACTGACCTTGATGCCCTTGGCTTGTCTGTGAGCATTGTGCATCCCAACTCGGTAGTCGACTACGCTCTTGTAGCCCATGAGTTCCACAGTGCTCTCGAGTATTCTGTCGCTGATTATGTTGTCACATGTTTTGCGGCCTCTGGCCTTCCCACTCTCCCTTCCGAGCCTACCAGTGCGGTGTATGCTCTTGAGGCGGGTGATGCTGATCTTTGGGAGAAGGCCATGCAATGTGAGCTCATAGCTCTCAAGGAGCATAGCTTCTTTGAGCTCGTGGACCTCCCTGGCGGCCGCAAGGTAGTCTCTGCCCGGTGGGTACTACGGCGTAAGTTGAAGCCTGATGGAAAAGTCGACCGGTACAAAGCTTGCCTCACGGCTAAGGGTTTTTCCCACATTTTTGGGATTGACTTTGATGAGACATTCGCACCGGTCAGGAAATAAACCACTGCCCTAGCACCATTGAGCCTTGTCACATAGCATGACCGGGAACTGGAGGAGATGGATGTCAACAACGCCTTCCTACATGGGAAACTCGAGGAGGAAATCTACATGGTCTAGCCACCAGGCTTTACCAATGGCACAAACAAGGTTTGGCGATTGCACAAGGCCCTGCATGGGCTCAAGTAGTCACCGCGTTGTTGGAACATGGAGATCTCCTCCACTCTTGAGCGGGGACGTTACCATCGCAGCACGGTTGATCTTGCACTCTTCTTGAGTGCTCCCTTAGACCCACTTTTGGCTATCCTCTTCTACGTCGATGATCTACTCATTGCCTCTCCCAGTCCCGTAGCTGTTCAGTCAGTGCAGAACTTGCTACAGCTTGCATACATGATGAAGGACCTAGGTCTTGCACGTGTGTTTTTGAGAATGGAGCTTGAGCATGACCGCCAGCGTTGCACTCTACACGTACACCAGGCCGCATACATCCACACACTAGGGGAGCGCCTTGCCTCCCTACTCAGTGACATCCCCACCGCATCCACACCGATGAGTCCAGCTAGTCAGCGCCTGTTGAAGTCACTTGATTCAGAGCAGCTCGGGGAGATTGTCGATGTCACCCACTATCTCCGTGTGGTTGGCTCCCTCATGTACCTCGGTACCACCACTCGGGCAAACGTGGCTTTCTTGGTCAACTTCCTCGCCCAGTTCTCCTAATAACCTTGACAGAAACATGTCGAGGCGACACTACGTGTTGTCCGCTACGCATTGTCCACTACACGCGTGGGACTGTGCTACCGTGCTCAACCCTCTATTGTGGTAGACAAATATGAAGATAGTGACTGGGCTCATGACACGGATGCTCGTAGCCGCAGTGGTTACATCTTTCTTGTCGGTGGGGCTGTAGTCTTCTGGAAGAATGGAAAACATGGCTGTGTTGCTCAAAGCTCCGGTGAGGCAGAGTACGTGGCACTTGGCGCAGGTATGTGTGAGAGTGTGTGGCTGTCCCGCCTACTGCAACAGTTGCGTCTTCCCATTTGTTGCATCACTCTGTGCTATGACAACCAAAGTGCAAAGGCAATTGCTGAGCACAATGGTATGCATCATTCTTGCACAAAGCACGTCAACATTGAGCATCACTTTGTACGTAAGTGCAGTGCTTCTGGAGAAGTTCAGGTTGTCTGGTTCAACACTCGACAGCAGCGTGCAGACTTTCTTGCCAAAGCTCTCACTAGTGGAATGTTCAAGGTGGTTGTGCATGCTGTTGGACTGCTGTGCTCTGGTGGTGCACCAGGTTGACATGAGTCCAATGTGTCCCATCCTCTTGTGACGAAATCGTTTTATGTGTGTGTGAACTGTTTGTCTGTGGATCATGTGGGAGTGTTGGTTACGGTCGTGACACATGCAAGAGACCTTTTGACTCTACGCACACACACGCATCATCAATGCATGTGATTGATCTGGACTGAGGCTATCTGGTGCAAGACTGTGACGCAGCATTGGGCGCACAACAGTGGTAACACCATCAAGTTGTAAAGTGGTGGCCATAGCACCAACACCAAAATTATGGAGAGCCTTAGTGTAGTGATGGTTCATACTCTACATAGCAAAATGGGGAATTTATTTGTAGGAATACATGATGAGGTTGGACTCCTACACACTTGCATGCTCTACCATAGTGAGTCGGGTTGCTGATCCCTTGGGACCACACGTCCAGTTTATACCGGCATGTGTGAAACCGCCAGGAGCTCGCTCGCTCCAAGGCCAGGTTCGATCCCTGGGTGGCGTCCGGGCCCCATGTTGAGAGGTTCGCGTGGGTGGCCCGGTCAACCGGCACTTAGCACTTCGCTCGCTGCTTGCTCACACTCACTTGTTGCTCTCTCATTCACTCCTACGTTATGTGAGATTACCCCTGATCCATGATGTCTCTCCCGTCGCTTGCTTGCTTGCTTGCTCATCCTAGCAACCAAAGCTATATCGAATGTCGAGCCATGCGTGCAGAGACGCTTTGTGAGTGGTCAGATTTGAGGAGGTTCACCGAAAAGCCGGGGGTCTTGGAGAATCGACGGTGAAAAGATGGGATGCATCTTTGTGAATCTAGATTTATCTTGATGCATCGAAAAGTCGACCAAAAGGACATGATACTTCTGTTTGTAGGTTCGCAAGAGTAGTCCAAGCTGTCAAATGGTTCCACAATATCCACCAGGACAGGGCAATCAGCAAGTTGGCCCTTGGCTGTCGGAGTGAGTATCGTGGTTCTCGGGACGCGATGGGCTGTTTGCGTACTAGTAAAAATGCCGACGCGCAAAGATTAAAGACTCATGTACTTCTTATACGTAACACTTCCCCCCCTTTTAGTTGCGACGTCCCTGTGCGCGTGCAGATGTAGCCCCGGGATGGCGGTAAAAGCCGTCGGTGACATGATGGATGTCTCGAAGATTGTCGTAGGGTTTCCAGCGGTTATGTGCGACGTCGTAGCGCTGCCACATGGCAAGATATTCTGTCTTATTGCCTCATTGCCAAGGATGTCCTTGATGCTATACTCCGTGTTTTCATCCACCTGAATGGGAGGTGGAGGAGGGACATCTCTGCTAGGGAAGTTCTCTCTGGATTCTCGGTCGTGCTTGAGTCTAACATGGAACACTTGCATAATGTCGGGGAGTTTGAGTCGTGCAACCACAGGGGTTTGCATGTGGTCCATCTCAAACGGTCCCAACCATCGGGGTTTAAGCTTTGAGTAGTCGTTTTGGTGGAGCTTGATGTTCACCGAGCTGAGGAGGACTTTGTTGCCAGTGGCAAAGATGTTGTTGCTGTGATGTCGATCAGCTGCTCGCTTCATCATTACTTGTGTCTTCGCAAGGGTTTTTCATGTTTCCTCCCAGATTGTGGTGAAATCTCGACATTGAATATCAACCGCGGGAATGTTGCTACAGCCTCGCAATCCAGCTGGTGTGGCGGGAAGTTTGGCATACACCACTTTGAATAGGGTTTGACACGTTGAGGTAGAAACTGCGGAGTTATATGCAATTTTGTTGGTTGTTTTTTTTTTTTGCGTCCGATCCATCCTGTGAAGTTCGCATAATGTTCGGAGCAGTTGTTCGAGCGTCGAATTTGTCCACTCGGTTTGACCGTCGGTTTGACGATGAAACGTCATTGAAAGTTGTGTTGCCCTAGAGAGTAATCAGTTTGTGCCAAAAACAGCAGATAAATAGACCGTCGCTGTTGCTTGTGATGGTTCTCCGTACGTTGTGTATTCATACAATGTTGTCGAGAAAGAGCCGTGATGTTCCCTCGGCACTGATGGTGGTCGTTGTCGAGATGAAGTGGGAAATTTTGGAAAACCTGTCGACAACCACGAGGATTACCTCATATCCAATGATTGTGACCAGTAAACTTGTGACAAAGTCAATGGAGATGTCCGCCCATGGTTCTGTCGGAACATGAAGCGGCTGCAAAACTCTTGGTGGCCGCATGTGACAAGATTTCTGTTGCTGACATGTGTTGGTTTGTGTGGCTTCCACTCGTCACGACCGACGTTGGTGGTATAGGGTACAAGAGAGCGTGACGACACGATGGGCCTCCGAAGTGTCCCGAGACTTCTCCAACACATACGATAGCTCCGGTGAGACGCGGTTGATGCGTTTCGGTATCCTGGTTCGCTTGTCGGGAGCTAAGAGAGTTTTTTCGTTGGTTTGACACCCATGCACCTGGTGGATTGTATCGGTGCGACGCGGAGACCCAATGTCTGTAGTGGTGTTTCCGATATTTGGAGAGTGGTTTGTGATGTCCGGACACTAATTTTGAGTGTTTCTTGCAGTGCTCGTATTTTCTTGGTGGTCAAGACCCGGGCACTCGGAGAGCTATTCCAGTGCGTAGAGGAGACCACCTTTGTTGTTCACGTGGTCTACGCATTGTTCTTTCCTCACTGACTCATTTGGGCTCAATAGGGTTGACGAGGCCTGGTGCGGCTAGGTGCCGACACCCCTACATAAGCTCGCTAGGGGCTCACTTTTTAACTCTCCTTGTCCTTACATATTATTCGTTCTAGACTTAGCCAAATTCTGGCCACTTTGCAATGCACTCATACACAGAGCTCGTGCTCGGTTTTTGCATGGGTCTGCATGCCCCAGTTAAACTCTTTCTTTGCATCATAGCACAAGGAAGCGTGTGAGCAACAAAAGCAGTAGACGTAGCAGCAGTGGGCGGAACGTAGACATAACGCGCCACGTGGCGCTACGCAAGCAACAGCATGAGGGAGCACAAAGTGATTGCATGCTAACACTATGGGGGCGGTGAGCACCGCACAACAATAGTTGCAACTGCGGTGGCAACAGTAGTAGCAACAGTAGTAGCAATAGTAGCAGGAGCATCGGTAGCTGTTGTGCTACACAATAGGAGCAGTGGCCATAGAGTAGCTGCTCACAACAACAACAACAATGGCGGTAGTAGCAGCAGTAGCGGCGAGCGGCAGAATTCATAGTAGTTGTGCCTGCAACTGCAATAGAAGTAGCGACAGCTATTGTGCTGCGCAGTAGCAACGACTGCAGTGGCATCAGCAATCACGGTGCACAACAGTAGTAGCAGCAATGGCTGCAGCAAGCAGTTGTAGCAACGGTAGCTGTTGTGCTATGCAAAAGCATTAGCAATGACGGCGGTAGCAACATCAATGTAGAACAACAGTACAAGTGATGGCACAAGCAAGCCGTAGAGGTGGCATCAGCAAGTGGTAGTAGCAGCGGTGGTAGTAGCAAGCAGTAGAAGTAGCAAAGGCATACAACAGCAAGCAGGAGCTGTAGCAAAGGCACACAAGAGGAAGCAGCAGCAACAGCGACGGTGCACAACAGTAGTAGCAGCAACAGTAGCAACAAGCAATAGCAGTAGCGATGGTGCACAATAGTAGCAGTAACGGCAGCAGTAACAAACAGTAACATTAGCTGCTGCGTAGAGTAGCAATAGTGGCAATAGTAGCAATAGTGGGAGTATCAGCTGTAGTAGCAACCGCAATAGATGCACCCGCCGTCGTAGCTCCTGTTGCAGAAGGGGCCTTGAAGCCCTCTCTGAGTCCTCCCCACCTCTCGGAGGGGCCCCCTCGGGCCCCCATAGAGGGGCCCCCTCGGAGGGGGCCTGTCGGCCCCTTTGACCCCGTCGGCCCTGTTGGCCGACCAATAGAGGGATAGACAGAACCTCCTCCCTCCGCTCTCCTTGCTCGCTTGCTTGCTTGCGAGTGAGCGAGCGAGGGGCCAACGCCCCTCATTCTTTTTCTTCAAAGTGAAGGGTGATCTGACCCCTCGCCCTTTGCCTTTCCCTTTTTTGCCTCCTCTCCCTCATCTCCGGTGGCATTCAAGAAAAGGGGAAGGGGGTGCATCTGACATTGAGTGGTGACCCAAGTTGAAAAAAAGAGAAAAATAAATCAGAAAATGAGGGAAAAAAGGGGAACCAATGCACCGGACAGTAGGGGGGAGTCCAGACACCCCTGTACGCGGGGTCATTCGATAAATCACCAAAGAATTTGGTGATGGAAGAGAAAAGAGTTAAGGCATGAGGGCAAGAAAAAGAATGCAATAGCAACGCTTGTAGTCTTGCCTTCCCAGCCGACAGCGGACTGTTGTCAGTAGCGACTCGTGTTTTGAGAGGCGTCGTGGACCGGTGTTTTGCTAGGGCCTGTGGACTAGACCACGCACCATACTCCGTCGGGGGGATAGCGTCTTTGAGTCTATTCATCTCTGAAGGCTGGGTCGTCTACTCCTTGGAGTAGCAGATGCACATGCACCCGCCACACCTTTTGTTCTTGGAGAAGATTTTGCTCAATTAGTGGTAGCAGCATTAGTAGCTGTAGCTAGTCAGACTCCTTTCTCCGGACGTGCTATGGTAGTGCCGCTTGCCCCGTCTGCTCACACTTGCTGACGCCACCGGTGTGACCTACAGGAATGATAGTGTCTACTAGTGTCCTCCTCTTTTGCAGCTTGGTTTTCACCACTGGGAGGAGGTGCCCCCGACACCTATCCATTGTTAGGCGCATGAGATAAGTACGTAGTCATGGAAGTAGACGTCCTACGCGTTTGCTTGCTACTACTGTGGTGAAGGACGTCATGATTGGCATTGATGCTGGACGTGCCCTCGCGGCTAGAATCCACCTTTGCTTCGACCTCGTACAAGCATGTGTCCTCCACAGCATGCAGATCTGTCACTGTTGGTAGATCCCCTAGCTGGACCTCTGGCGACCATAATCGCCGAGATCCACGACCTGAGGCGAATGGTGTAGCAGCTTTGTGACCTCGTCGTTACCAAGCGTGCTTCTGCTACTAGTTCATCAATGGCCTTCTCGATCTCTTCTCCTTCATCTTCTCCTCCTTTCTCATTTGATGAATTTTCTCTAGCTCCACCTGCCGACGTTTCCTAGTTTGCCACCATCCTTTCGATCCTCCACTCTTGTGCTACCACGACGCCTCCTTGAGATGACATGTCTTCATGTACTCACTCAAGCATTGTGTGCACGTGGCGTCGGCGTCAGTGCTCCGTACGTCGTACTTGCACCAGTCTTGACATACCTTCCACCTCCTCCGCTTCCGTTGTTGTCCCTCTCATGGGAGAGTGTGGTCACCGCGCACTACCTATTGTGACCGTAGTGATAGGATCCATACCCCCACCGTAACGTGGTGCACTAGTGTCAGCTCATGCACATGCAAATGATACGGTGGCAGTACATGATGTGGATTCTGATTCCGACATGGCGTTCATGGTGGAGACATGCATGTCATCGTGCTCGACTTCCAAGTCCGGGAGGGATCCAAGTCTTTCGGAATAGCAGGTTGCATAAGGAGGAGTCCAGATCTGACAACATCGGGTGGTGCTACTCGCGGCTTCGACCGGTGGCGGTCCGACATTGTCTTGTACGGATCGGGATACCTCAAGAGGACTTATGGGGGAGTTTGTGCAGCAGGCTCACACCAGCGGAGGTTGAAACGCAAGAGATATGCGTGTCATCGGGGTCAACATCCACGCTGGGGCAGGAGCCGGGCTTTGTGAAGCAGTAGGTCACACCAAGAGGAGTGCAGGCCCCGCATCCCTCAGCGGTGCCACTCGCGACTTCGACCGGTGGCGGCCCGGTGGTGGCATAGGAGTCCCGTGCGGATCGGGATTTCCCTTACAGACTTTCCAGGGTGTTGGTGCATAAGGCTCACACGAGCCCGCAAGTAGTCGCATTGCATGATCAGGGTAGACCGGCTGGTCTCTTAGAGGTTGAGGCATTCTTGAGAGCAACATTATTGCGGGAGACCAGCGGGATATGTGTGTAGCAGATATAGTAGGCTCGACCTTGTCATCCCCGCTACCTGAGGACCAGATTCAGCGTTAGGAGTCATCCATGCTCCTAGAGTTTGTGGGCTTTAGCAAACATAGCGGAGCAGCAACACACATGACGCACTCACGTGATGATCCTTACTCCATCATTGAGCGGGTGCCATTGACAACTCTTCCCGGTAAGATGATGTGTGAGCGCCAGCTATGCATGCTTGTTGCCTTGACTAGCATTAGATTAATCGTCGAGCCGGAGTCCTACACGACCGTTTCCACTACGCCAGCAGCTGAGGACATTGTAACGTATACGACCACGTGGATGGAGTCACCTAGTGAGCAGGAGTTGAGTTCACATGTCGGTGACCTTCCTGATGACATCAACGCTAAGAGTGGAAGTAATTGCACAGATAAAGTTTGCACATGCTCCATGGAATCTGACGACTCCACCTTCTCCTTCTCTCTTGGCACACAACCACTCATCCACCCTTGTCTGACAGACATGAGTTGCGGTCAAGATTCCACACATTCAGCTGCATCCAATTGTCGAGCATCTCAGCATACTGCGAGTTTGGTTGACTCCAAGGAGGATGCAGAAACATTGGCTCCATCGTCTGTAGGAGCAGAGACATAGATGGAGTTGTACTTGCGAATTCTACAATCTGCATGTGGTGCATCCAGTGAGACAGAGTTGATCCTATGTGAGGCAGACATGGGCCACCTCCACATTTATGAGGTAGATTAGGTTAACTTACAGGAGCGTGTAGAGATGTTTCAACACGAGGTGATGGCAGCGCGAGAACAACTTTCACAACAGGGGAACACCACTACTATCAGCACGAGCTTTCCACTTCCAGGATCTCGTACATCCATACTCGGGGAGGATCCTGTACCAACTCCGACTATGACGTCTAATGGAGACATTACCACAGGAGAGGTGAGCATGCCTTCAGCTTCCGCCATCCTCGTTCCTTATCCTACTGCCATCACGCACCTTCATCCTCCCACTTCGGCTGCTCCATCGTCATCTTTGTCCATGTGTGGTGGTCCGGTTCGTCATTCCAGCCCTCCTCTTGTGACGGTACACCCCTGTCCTTCAGGATGCTCAATACCTCCTCGGAGGCCGGCTGGACCATTTAATCCACGCTTACTTGCTCCTTGCCTAATCCCTTTACTTTGAAGCACACAGATGCACCATAGTAGAGTAGAGAGATGAGAGAATGTGATTTGGATCCCTTTGCAGTCACGCGAGGATTGGTACAATCTAGGTGATGCAGGGGCGACGTGAGGAGCCGCAGCCGGAGACACCACTTCGTCTTAGAGGGTGAAAGCAGACTCATTGTGATAGGGAGAGATATCTCTAGGTGATGGAGAGACTACATGACTCATTGCCCAGGATCTGTTAAGCTACGATATCAACATCTCCATTGAGGACATCGACGCTCGGTTCATCTGCCAAGGGGGAGTGTTGTGTGGACCTCGACTTGAAGTAACATCATGGTAGGTGCATAGCGAGGGGTCCATGCTCTGCTATGAGCATACTATAGCAGCAAGCGTGTGGCTCATGCTATGTGCCTACACAGTTGCATGTGGATGGTAGCACTCTGTTGGTCAAGACCCGAACACTTGGTGGGTTCTACCAGTGTCACTAGGAGACCATGTGATCGTGTGTCTCAATGTATGGCCATACTGCATGTGGCATGTGCATTCAACCTGGATTGCTCATAGTGGTCGAGACCCAGACACGTGGTGAGTTACACCTGCGTTTTGAGGAGATCCCTCTATGATCTTGTGTGTTGGTTGATAGTGCTATTGTCGCCGACATACAGAAACTTGTTGAATTTCTCATATCAGTCAAGAACCGGGCACTAGTACCTCCAATGTCACAAGGAGACCCTGTTTTCGTCTGACTTGTGTATGATATGCATGACTCCTACGATGGTCGAGACTGGGACACTTGGTGGGATGTACCAGTGTTGCGAGGAGACCTTGTGACCTTCATTATGCTCCAGAGGGACATCAGGCCTAGCTTTTGTCCTTGGATAGGAAGCAGATGTAAGTGTGTGTGTGTGTGTGGTTTACTGGTGCATGTTGTGGTTTGGCATACATTGTTGTTCCTTGCCTTTGTTCATTTGTTCCATGACGGCTATGTCAACGAGGGGGAGTGTTGGTTTCTGTGGCTTCCACCCGTCACGACCGATGTCGATGGATTACCCATTCACCCCACGTTAGAAGTATATGGTATAAGGGATTGTAACAACACAATGGGCCTCTGGACTGTCCCGATAATTCTCTAGCACCTACGACAGCACCAACAAGATGCTGTCGATGCGTGTTGGCATCCTGGTTGGCTTGCCAGGAGCTAAGAGAGTTTTTTTGGTGGGTTGAGATCCGTGCACCCGGTGCTCTGTACCGGTGCAACAAGGAGAACCGATGTCTACAGTAGTGCTTCCGATGTTTGGAAAGTCATTTGTGATGTCTGGACACTAATTTTGGATGTTTCTAGCACTGCTTCTATTCTCTCCGTGGTCAAGACCCGCGCACTCGGAGAGCTATTCCGGTGCCTTGCAGAGACCACATTTGCTCTTCCTGGAGTCTGCGCAGTGTGCTCTCCTCGCTAACTCGTTTGGGCTCAGCGGGGGTGATGGGGCCCGGTGTGACTAGGTGTTGGCGGCCTTACATAAGCCCGCTAGGGGCTCATTTGTAAACTCTTCTCGTTCTTTCATGTTATGTGTTCCAGACTTTGCCAAATTCTTGTCATTTTGTGATACACTCACACACAGAGCTTGTGTTTGCTTTTTGCATGGGCCTGTATGCCCTAATAAAACTCTTTCTACATGTGTTGCAGGTTCTGCACAAGTTGGCCACGTCGGATTGCACCTTGTCCCACGACTAGTTTTTCGCCAGTTTCTTTAGCGTCTTGTTTTCTCAGAAGTGTCCACTTGGACCGGTGTCTTGGAATTCTTCAAGCAGCATGCGGTGAAGTTCGACGTTCGGGGGAACGGCCACCCGGCAAATGAAGCATTGTCACCAGTTGAGTGCGTCGAACCAGAATTTGGTTTTTATCATATCTGCCGTGCTAGTTGTAGAGTCATGCAAAAAATTGCTCAAAGTATGGATCTCAATGAAGATGTAGGGTTGCCACATCAGTCGTTGAATTTGGTTGACGGCTGAGTGAGTCTGCTGGGTTGATTTTGCCTGGCCGGTACTCGATTTTGTAGTCAAAATCAGACTCATACAAGAGCGTCCCACACAGAAAGTAATTGAATTGAAGTGGGTGTACAAGACACCCACTTCAAAATGATTTACATGGACTTCTGGTCAAATACAAGGAATGACGTGTGGCCAAAGGCTTTCACCAGGTACCCATTCAAGACTTTACAGACACCTATGCTCCAGTGGGCAAGTACACATGGAGTCATGTTTTGCTTGGGGGTCACAACCCATGAGGACTGGTAGGTTCATCAAATGGATATGAAACATGCTTTGTTGAATGGTCCCTTGGATGAGGAACTGTATGTGGATCAACCATCAGGTTTTGATGATGGCATTGACAGGCTGTGCCTTTTGTTGAAAGCACTGTATGAATTGAAGCAAGCACTCCAATGTTGGAACAAGGAGATATGTAGCACATCAAAAAGCGAAGAGATCATGCAAAGTATCTCAGAACCCTGCTTGTTCATTCACTGGATCAAATGTATTCCTGTTGCTCTCATTATGTATGTTGACAATCCCTTGATTCTCTCCCCCTCACTCTCTCTTGTTCAGGACATCAAGGCACTACTCACTGTGCATTACGGCATGACAGACTTAGGAGAGGCACAAAACTTCCTAAGCATGACAATGACACGTGACGTAGCCACATGCTCACTCACTCTCAATCAGGATCGGTTCATTTCCTAACCAATAGCATACTTTGGCTCCTTGGTTCATCATTTTCCTTGGCAACACTCTCGCATGATCCCCGACGTGTATGCTCACCTTCTTGATGCGCAGACCACAGGCGATGGCCCTGACACAAACGCTATGATTTTTAAACAGATCATCTGCAGCCTTTCCTACCTCTCCTCTACCACACAACCTGACATCTCATGTGCTATTAACACCTTGGCCCAGTTCACTTAGCAACCCTGCACAACGCACCACAAGGAATTGCTCAAGATTTTACGTGATGTGTTTTACACTCTGTCACAAGGTATTCTCTTCGCCTCCGGCATGAAAACCTTGCTTGATGGATAAAGTGACAGTGATTAAGCACGACGTAGACATGCGTGTAGTCAGGATGGGTTTGTTTTTCACATCTAGGGCACAGCTGTCTCTTGGCACAGTGCAAAACGATCATTTGTTGCACGAAGTGTGGCTGAGGCAGAGTACATGGCATTGGGTGAGGCAGCATGTGAGGCCACATGGTTGTGCACACTGCTGGGAAATTGGACAGGACTGTGGGACCGGTGCCACTGCACAGTGACAACTCAACTACATGTTGCATGACAGTGTGTTGCACCCATGCACCAAGCACATAGGTGTTAAGCACCACTTTGTATGTGAGGCAATGGAAGCCCCTGTGGTGCAAGTGTGTGGTGCGTGGGGCAATGAGCAACACACAGACTTCCTCACCAAAGTCCTATCTTCCTTGACTCTTCTTGAACAACCCCACCAACTTGGTTAAATGCATGCGGCACCCTCGGAAAAAAGGATGTGAGAGCCGTGTGTATACATTTTGGCCTTGTTTGTGGCCGTGGGTGTGTAGTGGATGTGGATCCGGCAGTCAGAGGTGATCCACTTTAATTGAGAGACATCCTACGATGCGCGGCCTCCCTCTCCTTGACCGCACAATCACATGTCTCCCGCTGGCCATCGGTCCATGCATGTTCCATAACCTACTTTAGTCCTTGGACAGACACAAGGATACTCCGGTGGCCTTGCCTCAAAAACCTACTCGAGACCTCAAAGTCATTGTTACATAGGGCTAGAATAGATTTATCTTTATTTTCTAGCCTAGTTTGGATATTTGAGGGTAGGCTAAAGACGCACTATATCCGGGTTGAGGGACTACTTTGGCCTTGACCCTGATATTGCCAGTGAGCTTCACTCGTTGGCCGACGGAAGAGGCTCAACGAGCGAGCATCACCCGTAATGAGGAGATTCTCTTTAGCAAGGAAACTTGTACCATTTTTGTTTTTGCCTAGAGCTAGATCCACATCTACCAAGGCCAATTGAGTACCATTTGAAGCATCGTTTGTTGCATTTGGATTGTAGATTCTCTCTCACTTCATTATGAATTGGTTCTCATGAGAAAAAAAACCGGTGAAAAACACACCCACGGATTGGGACAAAGGAGAGGAGACAAAGGGAGTGTAATGAGACACATGATACATATAATCTATAATAGAGGCACAAAGTGCAATGGCACAAGTGTTGCAAGTAGCCACCGTGGCAAAGTGAGCAAAGTGTTCAATATAATGACCCATCGTGGTGCATGTATGAACAAAGAGCAGGATGAGCTCAAGAGGACGGACAAAGAGCACATAAAAAATGTACAAGGGGCGAGATGGACAGCTCAATCCCATGGAACTTGGTCATTGCTGCTACTCAGGGAAGGAAAAGCTGTTGTTGTTGTTGTTGTTGAGGTCATGGCCTGACCCACCTATGTGGCATCGGAAGATATGTGATGTGCATGTAAAGCTTGGAGGTCGCGTGTGATCATGTCCCTCTCAAGGGATTGCGGTGAGCATCATTGAAAGCATAGGAATGGAAAGAATCTGCACTGTCACTGCTTCCTTGCTCTTTCTACTATTGATTCTATCCCTTGTCATATTTCCTTTTGAACTTCCTTCCCTAGGTGGCCAGTACAATGACATGAGCCTGGCCACTGGGGGTAGAGGAATGCGAGGAGTAAACGGTGGAGGTAGGATGTGAGTCTTGGGACAAAGGCGTCGGAGGCTTTCCAGTCACTGTTGATGCGTGAGGGCTGCTTCCCAGTCTAATGCTGCGAAGGAAGTAACGATGGGCCCAAGGGAGGAACTAGAGTGACTCAAAGAACTCTGAAAGGGCAACACAGTCAAATTGTGAGAAGATCTTCACGTGGCCGTGGTGTAATCCAATCAAAATGGTGTCAATTGTATTGGCCTTAGGGTGAGTGTGCACCCTGGAAGATCCCTAGCAGTGGCTGGTTCACACCACCAACTGTTTTTGGAGAGACTAAAACTGTGGAGGCAACTGGTTCCAAGGATGGCAGAAAACTAGTCAGAGAGTGAGGCAATAGTTTTTGCCTCAATTGACTGGTAATAAACAATTGATCAAGGCTCAAAAGCAGTGAAATTTTATAGCCACTGATCTAAGCTTTCCAGAACACCAAAGCATGCCAGATTTGGAGCTTCCTAGCAGATTCTACGGCTTCTAGAGTGGCCCTTGGTAGGCTGTCCTTTTCCCCACCTAGGAAGGCATCCCTTCCTTCCTCTAGAAGCTTCTGCCTCTTCCTAGATTCCTCAGCTTGCTTCTAGTAGGAGGGAAGGTATCCAGAAGACCAAGACACCCCTAGATACATTGTAGAACAAGTCACCCCTTCTAGGAGGTGTGCCACCATCCTGGACCCTCACCTAGCCTTCTAGAAACTCAAGGAGGAATTCTAGAGTTTGAGCTAGCTTCCTGGCATCTATTTTTCACCTCCCTTGAGGCAGGGGCAGAAATTGATCTTGTGGGACTTGAATCTAGGCCCCTGCCTCTAGAGGTGGACACCATTAACCACCAAGCCACCTTGGCTTGTCTTTTTGGTGTTCCTTTTTGGAGTCACTCCTGCCATGGTGAGGAGCATCTCTCCAACAAATTGTCCACAGATGTGTCCCACCACTAGTCATGAGGTGTGTATAGATGCGAATGGCATGTTTTCAATAGTCAGCTGTGAGCTCCAAGGGACCCTGACAAAGGGTGNTCTAGAAACTCAAGGAGGAATTCAAGAGTTTGAGCTAGCTTCCTGGCATCTATTTTTCACCTCCCTTGAGGCAGGGCAGAGATTGATCTTGTGGGACTTGAATCCGGGCCCCTGCCTCTAGAGGTGGACACCATTAACCACCAAGCCACCTTGGCTTGTCTTTTTGGTGTTCCTTTTTGGAGTCACTCCTGCCATGGTGAGGAGCATCTCTCCAACAAATTGTCCACAGATGTGTCCCACCACTAGTCATGAGGTGTGTATAGATGCGAATGGCATGTTTTCAATAGTCAGCTGTGAGCTCCAAGGGACCCTGACAAAGGGTGTGGAACTCGTGTACTGAAGCTTCCCTAATCTCATGGATCTCCATGCCAAGGCGTGTGAGAGCCAGCTCCAAGCTATGACGCGAGGCTGTTTCAGTCCTTGTCCCTACCATATTGAAGAAGGGAAGAAAGTCAACACCAGTTTCATGTGGCATATCGAACAGGAGGGCACACATCGCTCTTGCTTCTTCTTTTGTAAGGACCTCGGGGTAGACGACAGTCTAAGACACATTGTGGTAGTAGGTCCAGATGCCTCCTAGGTCAGCCCACACCTGAAACAATCCCTCCTAATAGTCAGCAAATGTCAGCAGCATAGTGGGATGAAGGAGTCTCAAAGTTCTTTGGCAGTTTCTCCAGACAAGGGGTGACCTCAAACTCAAGTAAAGGTAGGAACGGTATAGGGAGACCACCACTTAGAGGGATATCTTGAAAGGAAATCCTTGTTGATCAATGTATGCGGTCCTAATGGCATGGTGGCACCCATGTGACAGGTTGTGATCCCTGACACACCTCACGGATCCACTCTTGAAGCACGCACATCTCAGCCTCATGTGAGTCATCATCTATCTTCTCCTCATCGCAAGTTTCAACCTGTGAATCGGTTACTAAGCTCTAGGCATACTAGGTAGGTAGTAGACTGCTAGACTGATGGTATAGCTCCAATGGCTCCTCTTGACATTTGTTTTGAAGCCCTTGAATTCTCCCATGGGAGGTCACAAGTTTCTTGCAGCGTGTTGGCCTAACCTTGCTTGTAACGAAGCATCTCATCATGCAAACAAATTTTTTTTTTGTCATAGACACCTCCGATTGCGGGCTCGTAACGCTTGATGCTATGAGGAAGATGAGGGATTTGTTGGCCCGTTGTCATTGTCACCGCTTGGCGCCGTGAGCACTCCTTGATATCAGCGAGAGGGTAAACTTGTTAAAACGAGGAATAGTTAGTGATTCTCAAGGACTTGAGATGATGGCAAAAATCAACGTTTCAATACAACAATTTACTAAAGCAACGCCGATCTTAGCAAAAGATTGCTGACGTCAAGAATGCCAATATTGATATAAATGACTCTGAGGTCTACCTCCTTCAATCTGTTTTGGATTCATGATGTGAGGGGAAGGAGTGACCTCGTCACCCCTACTCTCACTAGTCATTTCTACTGGTTGTTGCTACTGTCAATGTTCTACAGCTCTACAACTGCACTGCTATGTAGTTGGAGTAGTAGGAAACCACGTTGAATGTGGTTGCCATATGCAGTGGTTGTGTAGCTGCCCATGTTGTGTTACGTAGCTGTTGCTTCACTATGTAGCCACAAAGATGCATAGTCTTGCATTTGTGTAATGTCCACTGCTATTGGCATACAATTCCCGTTGTTGTTGCAATTAGTGTGATGCTACCACAGTTGCTGATAATGTTGCTCTACTACTGAAGTTGTTATTTCTACTTCTACTACAACCTCATTATTTCTGACTATTACCACAACACACTAATACTAGCACTATCACTGGCTACTGCTCTTGTGTACTGCTATTGCTACTGCTTTCTACTCAAACTCGCTATTACTATTGCTCAATAATAACGTTGGCTGCCATCGCTACTGCTGCTACTACCATTACAGCTCAACTACAACTATTGCATCGACAATGTTGCTTCTACTCTGCGTGGATGGTAACATTGTCACACTATTGCTATTCATATCATGACACTAGCAACAAGTCATGTTACTATTGCAAGTGTCACCGTCCACTAGAGGTGGTTATGTTCTAATGTCACATTGATGTCTTTGCTATCGTATAGCTATGACTTGTCCTATGAATGTAACTGCGGTTGTGACCCTCAATACTATTGTCTGTATAACATCTATGTTGCGAAGGTCAAATAGAAGAGTCTCATTGCTGTGCTACCATGAGAAGATACTAGGAAGCTTCCTAACCTTGCCATTGCTAACGTGGGAACAATATCTAGAGATTTGATGTGTTAGCATGCACGATAAGTGAAAGAAACAATAGGGGCTGGGCTAGGGAGACGCGTAGAGTCTTTTAAGCTATAAATGCATCAACATGTAGTGAGAATCAGATTTTTGAAAACAAGAAAACATGATTATGTGACCCAATGTATTAGAGGTGACACATACGAGAGAGGTAAGTTTTTCCTAAAACCCGATCCAAAACGAACTTCGTCATAAAACAAACAAAATAACTCGTGCGAACACACGAGTTTGAGGTAAAAACCCCCGGTTTGGGTCCCAAAACCAGGGGTTTGGTTAAAACTGGAAATGGGCCTCTGGAGACTCGAAATATTCGAGTCTCCCTGCTCTGAGTCGTTGATGACGATTACCCCTCAGATTTGCGAAGGGGGTAAACCCCTGACGCGGACTGAGAATGCCATTCTGCGAACTTCGACGACGACTTCAGAGCACGAGCTGGAGACTCAGCCCGTTACAGTGGTATCAGAGCGAGACGACCCTTGCGACCAAGGGTTTGACGGAAACGGTGGCTACGACATAGATAAAACGCCGCCGGCAGCTGCAAGCAGCAGCAGAAACGCCAGAAGGGACTACGGCATCAATACTTCACGGATTGAAGCGCCGTAAAGTGCGTTGCAGAGCTGGAAAAAATTCCTACTTGTTGGAGCCACTTCCTTCCAGCATCTTCACACTTCCAAGGGGCTAGGAGGATTTTTGTGGGACGGGTTGAGGAGTTCCCACTTCTAAAACCACAAATCCTCCTCATTTTCAAGGCTCTTTCAAACCTCCTTCATCCAAAAACTGGGACAGCGTCCCTCCCCAAGCTTAGGGGCTCTCACGACCTGAGAGCACCCTAAAAAGAAGAAGGGTGACAACTTGGGGAATTTTGGCGGCTCCCCCAACGCCGCCGGCTCAAGGAGGACGCCGCCAAAGGGCACAAGACGCGCAAAGAAGATTCAAGAGGAGGCCAAGGAAGACAAGAAGACAGGAAGAAGACAAGAAGCTAGAAGAAGGATTGGAGGAATTGCTAGGAATTGTGTAATTCCTCTCTTATTGTTTGTCCTAGCTTTGTGAGCGGTACTCACACTTCTTGTCAATTCCTTGTATTGTAATTTTCTGTTTTCCTAGGTACTAGTGCTTGCCAATCGCCGTGAGTCACGGCTTAGGAAGTCTAGTTCCAAAATCCACGACCTTGTACTGACGTGGCGGCCTAGGAAAGTAGAGATTAAATTTATAACTGCCTCACCGATCGTGAGAGCGTGACTTTAGGAGGCGATTCCTCCTCAAAGTTGTGGGGTGATCCTCACAGTGGTCTTCACGTGCTAGTTGCACAAGCGACGAGATGGCAAGTACCGGACCGTCTAGGACCAACAAGGGCAAGGTGGTGACGGCCTCACCACGAGCTCTCGGCGGACTCCAAGTTTTGGGAGCCGTCGCAGCAAGCACGGTTGCCAACTGAAAGGCAACCGTACCGCCAAGGGCAACCCTACCACCAAAGGGAACTGACGCCAACCTCGGCGATACCGAGCAGCATGCGGAGGCAAAACGGGTGCTTGACGAGCACGTCGACGCGCACGTGGGTGACCCCCACGCGACGGATGATGCCATGGAGGAGGATCTCCCGGGGGGATACCCCAACGAAGAGCACGACGTCGACGATGGCAAAGGCGATGAGGATCGCGACCATCGCCATTGTCGTGCGCCGAACTCGAGCCAATTGCTCGAGAAGGGCAAGACGCTTGCCGCATCGCCTGAAACTGCCGACGGTAGCGAGACTGCCGAAAGTAGCAAGGGCGTTGAAAGTAGCCACACGGGAAGTTCCTGCAAGAACGAGCCGGACGATGTCGCCGCGAAGGCAATTCGCGATGACCGTCGTAGGCTCGCGGAGTTTGCTGCCGAGGCCACAGGCCGACTCAAGATCACCACCGGTGGTGGAGATACGGCACCACTCGGAGGAATGGGGGCGGACCCTCCTTCCTACGATGCGGCTATAATGGGGCAAGGCAGCGCCCACTCGAGCGTCATCGCCGACGACAGTCTCCTCCGAAAGGTGGGACTCCTTGGAGGCGTGTACGTGAACCGTACCCTCTTGCAGTGGGTAAGGGTACACGGACAATGCGAGGCCCTGGAGGCTATCGACGATGCTCTGACGACATCAGAGCTCGAGTTTGTGCTCGCCAACCTGCTGGTCCACGTCGGGCAAAGCATCACGGACCTTGACCGTGATCACCAGCTGCAGCGCCTCGCCGCCCATGAGGCAAGCCGCCAATGCAATGACCTCGACAAGGCATTGCAGAGCGTGACCCAAGTGCGGATGCAGCAACAAGTACAGCGTGCCGTAGCTACAGAGGCCATTGCCAGCGGCAGCGACGACTTGCCTACCTCGACGACTTCGGGATCGGTCATGAACACGTCCTTCCTTTACATTGTGGAGATCTTCTGGAAGGGCGTGAAGCTGACCGACTGGCTGAACCGCATGGAGCACGTCCTACGTGTCCATAAGGCTCCACTCAGTCAGTGGGGTTACCTTGCCACGACGCGGCTTGAAGACAAACTCTTCAAGTACGTGGTCAAGGAGTGGACTGCGCAGCAGCCGCACCTCGAGTGGCAGCCCATGCCGTGGGAGGCCTTCTGCGTGATCATGTGCAAGAAGTGCACCCAACGTGAGGAGGCACAGCGCGCCTTCCACAAGATCAAGGACTTCAGGCAGCTGGGCAGCTCGCTCGAATCCTACTTGAGCGAGTTCACCGCACTCGTGGAGGACGCCAAAAGCTTCACCGTGGACAGGATCGCGGTCGCGGCAATGGGCCCGGCCGTGGTAACGGACAGGGCCGTGGGGTGGGTTTCCCCACTCCCGAGTGACGTCAGTGGGGACCACTCAGGGGTAAAACTGGATCACGAGTGTGAATTCATGTTCTCTGATGAGGATGTTAAACAATTTGAGTTTTTGTCGAGTTCAAATTTCTCTGTTGTCTTCTCCCCTCTCATTGAACCTCATTCTGCACTTGCTGATCGACATTGTCCACTAAATATCGCATCATCGGACGAGATGCATGACCGAACCTGCTTAGTGGTGGTGATACCAACCACTGTGCAAGAGTTGTGTAATACAGTGATTGAAGCAAACGCCCTCAAAGCGATGAGCTCAATCACATTCGCAGTACCTTTAGTCGACGATTTTGACCCAGTGAAATTTAAAGACTGGAAGGTGCTGGCCGAATTCACACGTGCCCACAAGATGTGGACTCGAGTGGGTGAATCATGGGAGTTGCGACGCCCGTCGTACAGATTCCGTGCTTATCACAAGCTCGGCTTACCGTCATCGAGTCTGTTCACTCGGAAGAGTGGAGGCAACATGACGATGCGGTTCAAAGGACACCTAGCTGGTGCTCCCGTGAACGTACTTGCTGACACTGGAGGGGACGACTCTTTTGTTAGCCTTGGCTTTACCCGTCAGGTTGGCCTGAAGTATGAGCCATTGAATGGCGCAGTTGTTGTCAGTGACAACCGTACGGTACCCGTGATCGGTACTTGTAAAGCAAAAATTTGTATTCAAGGGTACACACAGAGTGTCACGTTGAAGGTACTCAACCTTCTTGACACGTTTGATGTGGTGCTAGGCGATCCCTGGCTCCGTGAAAACAAGGCTCTAATGTGCTTTGAATCAAAGCATTTGATCCTCTGAAAAGGACAATGCCGCTTTACGTTGATTCCTAGTACGGAATTATCACCGACCCGACTCAAAGTCCATGCCAGTTTGTCTGCAATGCAGGTCAAGAGACGTATTCGACAAGGTTGTCAATACTTCTTGGCTCAGCTGCGGAAAGTGGAGGACGACGTGACGGAAGACAAGCCACAAGAGATCAGATCTTTATTGGCGGAGTTCTCGGATGCATTCCAAGACCCACCGGCTGGACTTCCACCAGAAAGACACATGGGCCACACAATTCCGCTGCAACCGGAGGCGACTCCTCCGTTCAGACCCATGTATCGCCTTAGTCCAGCAGAAAGGTGAGAGGCCGAACGCCAAATCAAAGAGTACCTTGCAAAAAGATGGATCGAGCCAAGTAGCTCACCGTACAGTGCGCCGATCCTTTTTGTGAACAAAAAGGGTGGTGGTTTACGTATGTGCGTAGATTACCGGGCGTTGAACAAGCTGACGGTGAAAAATCAATTCCCCTTACCGCGGATTGAGGACCTTTTCGACCAACTCCAAGGCGCAAAAGTATTTTCGTCCTTGGATTTGTCTCAAGGGTACCATCAAATCCGCATCACGGAAGATGATGAGCCCAAAACCGCGTTTCGAACGCACATGGGACACTATCAGTTCCGAGTGTTATGCTTCGGGCTTACAAATGCCCTGGCAACCTTCCAAGGAGAAATGAACCGAATGTTCGCCAAGCAACTCGGACAGTTTGTCTTGGTTTACCTGGATGACATCCTGGTTTTCTCCAAATCATTGGAAGAGCACATAGAACATCTGCGCAAAGTTCTCGCAATCCTTCGGGAACAGAAGTTCTATGCGAAAGTGAGCAAGTGCAAGTTTGCACAAGATGAGCTCGAATACCTTGGACACATCGTCGGCAAGGACGGCATCCGTGTCGACCCACGAAAAGTCCAAGCCGTTGTGGACTGGCCACGCCCCNTGGAAGAGCACATAGAACATCTGCGCAAAGTTCTCGCAATCCTTCGGGAACAGAAGTTCTATGCAAAAGTGAGCAAGTGCAAGTTTGCACGAGATGAGCTCGAATACCTTGGACACATCGTCGGCAAGGACGGCATCCGTGTCGACCCACGAAAAGTCCAAGCCGTTGTGGACTAGCCACGCCCTGAAAATGTTGGGCAGATTCGGTCTTTCCTCGGCCTTGCAAACTACTTTCGACGGTTTATGCAAGGGTATTCGACCCTGGTAGCACCGCTAACCAGGCTCACGCGAAAAGACGTGCGCTGGGAATGGACATCTGATTGCGAGAACGCTTTTCTCAAAGTCAAAGAGCTTCTCTCCACGGTGCCCATCCTAGCTCTTCCGGATCCATCGCAACCGTGGGAGGTTCGATGTGATGCGTCGGTAGTTGGACTTGGAGCCGTCCTCATGCAAAACGGTCACCCAGTTGCGTATGAGAGCCGAAAGCTCATACCCGCGGAATCACGGTACACGACTGGGGATCAAGAGCTCCTTGCAGTAGTACACGCTTTCAAGATGTGGCGTTGCTACCTTGAGGGTGCTGAAGGGGGTGTGACGGTCGTGACCGACCATAATCCATTGGTGTTTTTCCAAACGCAACCGAACCTGTCGAGACGACAGGCGCGTTGGAGCGAATACCTGAGTCGATTCTCGTTCACATGGGAATATCGGCCAGGACGCATCAATGTGGCCAATCCACTAAGCCGACAGCCTGTGGAAATTAAAGCAACCACCGAGGTCAGTGGGTGTTTTATGGCCATTGCAACAGCAACCGTACAACCACCAGATCCCCCTGCACCTCTGCGTCAACCACCACGAGAAATTATCCATTACAACGGTTTTGTAAACAGGATCCGGATGGGATACTGTGTGGATTCTTGGTTTCAAGACTCTCAAAATCTGGACAAGTACGGATTGGTTGAGGCCGCAGGAATCTTTTGGCATGGAGAACAAGTTGTTGTGCCAAACTCGGGAGACCTTCGAGCAAAGGTTATCTCCCAGTTCCACGACCCGCCGGTCACAGGTCACGTGGGACCCCGAAGACCGGACAGGCACTCCCGGACCACTATTGGTGGCCAGGTTGGAGTGTCGATGTCCGTAAGTATTGCATGACATGTGACCCATGTCTTCGGAATAAGGCTAGTAACAAGAAGCCTGCGGGACTCCTCCAGCAGCTTCCCATTCCTGGGACTCCATGGGAGTGCGTCAGCATGGACTTCATTACTGGTCTTCCGGACACGACCTGTGGCCATGATGCAATACTAGTGGTTGTGGATCTTTTGAAGAAGATGACACACTTCATTTCTACAAGCACTGACGTGAACGCAGAGGAGACCGCTCGTCTCTTCTTTGAGGGTGTTGTAAAGTACCACGGCTTGCTGTTGCGCATTATCTTCGATCGAGGTCAAAAATTTGCTAGTAAGTTTTGGCAAAAGATGCACGAGTACTTCGGCAGTGAGCTGCAAATGTCGACAGCATTTCACACTCAAACTGACGGACAAACAGAGTGCATGAATCGCACTTTGGAGCAGATGCTCCGCATGTACGTGGACCCTGCCATGCATGATTGGGACGAATTCCTAGCACCGACAGAATTTGCGGTGAACAACTCGGTGAACGAGTCCGCACAGCTCACACCGTTCGTGTTGAACAGTGGTCGGCATCCAGTGGTACCCTCGTCATTGGTGAAGAGTGGGAGTACAGGAGGGCAGGTTCCTTCCGCTCAAGCCTTTGCCGAGCGCATCGACTCCTTGTTACAGGAGGCGAAGGGTCACCTTCAAGCAGCTTGGCAGCGACAAAAGGCATATGCCGACAAAGGTCGCCGGGAGGTGTGGTTTGACATCGGTGACAAAGTGCTGCTCAGCACTAAAAACCTTCGGTTGAAGTCACCAGGGGCAAGAAAACTTCGACCAAAGTGAATTGGGCCGTTTCCCATTGTGGCACGCATCCGGCCAGTGGCATACCGATTGCTACTTCCGCCGAGTATGAAGATACATGACGTGTTTCATGTGAGCCTGCTGGCTCCGTACACGGCAGAAGGAACCGTTCAGCCACCGCCAGCAGTCCTGGCTGCCGACGGGCAATACGAGGTCCTTCGCCTACTCCAGCACCGAGAGCGTACTCTTCGGTCACGCATTGTCAGGGAGTACCTCGTTCATTGGGCCGGTTGTGGACCTGAACATAATTCATGGGAGCCCGAATCTCAGTTGCCCACAGGGGTGGTCAACGAGTACTGGAGTGAGCTTGCAGCTTGCACAGATCGATTCGTGGCAGGAGCTACCACCTAAACGCGGGAAAAGTGAACAACATTCCCACAGGGCAGCATTCATGGACAGTGACCATAGGAGGTTGGGGACGCCGAACATGGTTGTCACGCGGACGCTCCAGCCTAAAGGGGGGAGGCCGCTAGCCGTGCTGACCTACAAGCTGTAGCTTAGGTCTAAGTACCATGCACGTGTTCATGTTTAGCTGGTGATTGAAATTATTGATTTTCTTTCACAATGTTGATGACTCACTGACTGACAATCCTACTTGTTGTTCATGAACCGGGACGGTTCATAATAAGTGGGGAGGAATGTAGCGGGAGGGCCGGTTCGGCCCTCTCTCGTCGCTGAAGCAAGGGGTGGTTGCGCACCACCCCTCGCGTCAGCGAGGGCTGGCCGGCGGCCAGCACTTTGCTGGCCTCCGGCCAGCTCGCTGCCGGCCGGCTGGACGGCCGGCGGCCGGCCAAGTGACCGGCCGGCCATCGGCCGGCCAGCCACCAGCCGGCCACCGGCCGGCCAGCCACCAGCCGCCGATCGCGGCCTTAGCCCGATAGGCGGCTGAGAGGCCACGAGGGCCTCGAGGGCGAGGCCTCGTGGCCTCGTGCCCTCGCCCCCCCTCGCCCTCCTTGCAAACGAGCAAGAGAGGACGAGGGATAGGGGGAGTGAGGGTGAGGACGGAATGACTCGCGCGAAATCGCCAGCGTGCCTCGCATGTGACGATTTCACGCCAGAACGACAAAACGTGAGTTGAGTTTTATTTACGACAAACTTTGACATAAAACGAACGAAATAACTCGTACGAACACACGAGTTCGAGGTTTAAACCCCCGGTTTGGGTCCCAAAACCAGAGGTTTGGTTAAAAACGGAAATGGGCCTCCGGAGACTCGAAATATTCGAGTCTCCCTGCTCTGGGTCGTTGATGACGATTGCCCCTCAGTCTTGCGAAGGGGGTAAAACCCTGACGCGGACTGAGAACGCCATTCTGCGAACTCCGACGACGACTTGAGAGCAAGAGCTGGAGACTCAGCCCGTTACAAAGTGTCACTCTTTTATGGATTGATTTATGTGAAGTGCCAGGTTTCACCTCATCTTTGTTATGGGATCATAACCGATCTTATTTGCAAATCCCAAATGATGTAATTGTTCCTAATAAATCAAAAGGATTTTTGCCAAAGCACTATGTTGTTTCATTGTTGTTTGACACCTATTGATAGGCATAACCCTAGAAAAGTACCAAAGTTAGGAAAATGTTGTTCACTTTGTTTTAGGAAAATGGCAACAAATGAAGTACATATTGTAGTAACATTTTATTGGTGGCTTCAAGTTATATTTCATAAGAGGCTACAAGGTGGCTAGAATCCCCTAAAGTGGATGGCGGAAAAATGAGCAACCAAACATGATAGGAGTGATTTTCAAGTAGTAAGTGAAGCCAACTCTATTGCATATTGTTGGCCAAATGTTATCTATGTAGTAGTCATGGCCGCTAGATTGGCATGTTTCATTGGTGACAATTATGATAACAAGGTTTCAATTTGTCATTTTTTTATGACGATACAAACCACACATCCGCATTTAACATTGACATTGTAGAAACATACGGTACACAAACAGGTACTTGCCTTTGTCGTGTTTTCTCCGCACCACTTGTGTCCATGCATTTTGCAGATATTGCAGTTCACATACATGTACCCCTTTTGTTTACCGTACGAAATGTCCCCGATACGTAGATAAAGAGAACAATTCCCTTGTTTTGCTCTTAACATGGCTGAACACCAATTTTGGCTTGACGAAATGCAACATGTATGCCTCCTCGAAGTGTTGACCTTGACATCATTTTTGAACATTGAAAAATCCTTCTTCTGAGGGATTTGTGGGCAGGTGGGGGGGTGTGTGGTTTGCGTGCAAGGTCTTAGTCTCCCCAATGCATTGAAAGGAAACCTTTTGGGTCCAGTTACCACGTGGCCAAGCAAGAGCCAAGAGAGCGCTAAAACCCTAAAACCATAATTGAAATGCACATTGGGGTTTGATTAAGGTTTGCATGGAAACTGGGAGATTGCATGGTGCGAATGATATGGGGGCATTTCTAGTTGATCTTGAGACATGCATTTTTCTTGGATTGCGATCAAACGATGAACCCTTTACTTATTTTCTTTGTAATTATGCATACCCTTTAGTATGATGTAGGGTTTTGTGTTTTACGTAAAATCTGGTCACGCAAAACATACAACGCACCCAACCACGCAGGTTTCATGACCCCATGAAGAGAAACGGCAATCGGGGAGGTGAAACGCCGTTTGCACTCCTGCAATAAGTGGGGCCACCTCGTTAAGGTGTTGCCAATTGTGGGATGAGACAACCAATTCAAACATCGACGGTTCCAATTATTTTTATGAAGAAACATTGATTGCTTCCTTCAAATCACCCAACTCTCCCAATTCCTTGAATTGACATCCACTGGCACCTTATTTGCTTGAACCATTCAAGTTTTGTGAGTGCACCAAGGGTCTAAGGCAAGTTACCACTCTGTTGCGGATGTACTTAGTGGGCACTGGGTTCATTTTTGGGTTGTGTTTATGTAGCATGCAAGAGAGTGGAAAGTGGGGTACCTCACAACCATGCCGTACAAAAACTTGTGCTAGGCGTGGTTGTCTGCCCCATTGCATCGCTGCTTAGGGCTGGTTTTGATTTGACCAAGTGATGTTGGAGAAGTCGACCTAGACTCATAGTTTTGAGTGAAGTTCCGCTTGGAATTCTGACTCTGAACAGGTCAAATCTGCCTTCGTCGTCCATGGACCGCGTTGACAATTGCAATAACACTTCAAAATGAATCATGAACATATGTAGCAACGGTGGAAACGAGTCAGCTTCTCTTGCAGTGACTCAATTGAATCCAAGCTGACTCATAGGATTTTGCTCATGACTTGTAGTCCTATTCGAAATCCTCTGGGCGTGTCTAGAACCTTGTGACTAGTACAACCCACTGGTTATTCAATTGTTGAGGAAGGTAAATCATACCTTTGAGACGTCGCTAACTAGGTTTCTGGGTTTTGTACATGCCGTTGCAAAGTTCCTGCTAGAAACCCTTGGCCCTCCCTCCCCCCCTGCGCCACCCCCATTTAATGGCCATGGCTGGAACATTAAGACTGAGCTCACTATGTAAGGAAAACTTGAAGGATTCGGACAGCCTAATTGAGTCAATGAATGTGGAAAATTTTCTCAGATGAAAGAATAAATGCTCAGCATGCACACTTTATGAATACAGATAGCTTCTGAAGCAACATATGTGAACTTAGTTAGGTAGTCCAAATTTTTGAAATTTCCTTATCCCCTGAGCTTAGTTGGAACATTCCAGCTGTTGCCAATGTTGTTGTGGCCAAGCCTTGCTAGGTTTCATAATACACACTAGGAAGGAGCTTTGAATCGGATGCATGCACTTGGTGAGCCAAAACGGCTTTCAATATTGAAGAATTCAAGACATTTTGCAATCAACCTGTACGAAAACCCATGAAAAACTAGCGATCAGTGGATTACCTAGTCGGCAACTTTACGAGGTATCCCCCCCTCCCCTTTCTCATTCACGTGTCATATACCCCGAATTCTAGAAATGCATCACCATCAGATTTGCATCACAATCTACCCTGCCTTCAAAAATTGGGTCTCCATCTGCCTCCCGTCGTTGTTACGCTGAACGGAGCGTAGATGGTGAACTGGTAGAAGTTGCAAAGGAGAATATGATGTAGAACCTGGGAGCAATTTGCAACTAGCGGTAAGTGTACTTGGATGAAAAGTTATAAAATGTTTGAGCATATATTTCGAGTCACGAATGAAGCATAGTCAGGGTAATTGAGTCCATTGTCAAGCGACGCGTGCAGAGTCGCGTCGAGAGTGGTTGGATTCGAGAAGGTCCACCGGGAAGTCGCAGGTCTTCAAGAATTGACGGTGAAGATGCGAGATGCATCTTTATAAATCCAGATTCGTTGTGATGTGTCAATCAAAAGGTCGTGTCACTTGTGTTCGTAGGTTCGCGCGAGTGGTCGAAGCTTTCGGAAGGTTCGAGATTATCCATTGAGGGCGGTACAGTTGGCCAGTTTGCCCTCGACCGCCAGAGTGAGTATCACGGTTCTCGTGACGCCATGGGCTGTTTGTGTACTAACAGAAATTCCCACTCAAGAAGGTTAGGGACCCGTGTATGTCTGGTACGTAACACTTCCCCCTCTTTAGCCATGACGTCCCGACATGCGTGCAAGTGTGGCCCGGTGACGGTGGTAGCATCTGTAAATGAGATGATCGACGTCTCGGAGATTGTCGTAGGGTTCCCAGATGTTATGCGCGACGTTGTAGGCGTGCCATTTTGTTGGATATGGGGTGCCAAAAAAACGTGACCAAAGTGCGTTGCTCGATAAAAATCATCAGGTCACAAAAGCAAATAGAGGATTTTTTTCTGGTCCTGTAGCACTTTACGGAACTCGATTCGGAGTCCGTTTGAGGGAGATATGGATTTTCAAGGTTTGGTGGCAATGGGTCCGGTTCAAGTGACGGCTCCTGCACTACCAGCACCAATGACGGCCACAATTATTGACCAGGGAGGTTTGGAGCGGCCTTCAAGGTGGAAAGGCAGCAGGAGGACCTTCAGGGAGCTTCAAGGAAGGTCTCCACCAAGATCATTGGTTGTGCACATGGCATGGATGGTAATTCTCTTGTGTGAGAGTGTGACTGCCGCTCATCCCGCTAGGCTAGGAGTGTGCTCGGAGGTGAACTTTGGCAGAGTGGTTCTTCCAGCTCCATGTGCCAAATGAGGCGCAACTAGGCTTGTTAGAAAGCTGTGCTAGTTTAATTTCTCACTCAAGAGTTGATTCAGACATTTGCATTCTTTGCAAACCTTCATTTTCTTCCGTAATTTCTGTCTGTGCAACCAGCAACTCCCTCTCACAAACAGTTGGTCTTGCCTAGGCGGCTCTTGGTGAGCTTGATCACCTCCCTCAGGGCTGCCCCAGTTTCCATCACATTTGACAAGACATTCTGTCATCTTGCCTCGTCGTCAATGGTTAAGGATGTCCTCAATGACGTACTCTGTGTCTTCGTCCACTTAAACGGGAGGCTGAGGAGGGACGGCTCTGCCAGGGAAATTCTTTCTGGGGTCTCGGTAGTGCTTGAGCCAGCTGACATGGAACACCGGATGAACTTGCATTGTGTCGGGGAGTTTGGGTGTCACAACCACAGGGGTTTTCATGCCCTCAATCTCAAATGGTCCCAACCATTGAGGTTCGAGCTTCGAATAGCTGGATTTGTGGAGCTTGATGTTCGCCGAGCTGAGGAGGACTATTTCGCCGCGGGTGAAGATGTCAGCGCTGCAATGTTGGTCAGCTACTCGCTTCATCACTGCTTGTATCTTCACGAGGGTTTTTTTGTGTTTCCTCCCAGATTGTGGTGAAGTCTTGGCGTTGAACGTCAATCGCAAGAATGTTGCTACAACTTTGTAGTCCGGCTGGTGTGGCGTATGGTGACGTGGATGGGCAGATGAACTCCTAGCCGAGTATCTCCTCAAGCTGCTTTTTAAACTCGGTCAGCTCGTGATCGCTCATCTGAGAGGCCCCTCGGACAGTAGGTCTGCTGCCCGGCTTTAGTTTGATGCGATGGTCGATGTCTCACTGAGGGGGTAAAGTCTTTGGGATTTCGTTGAGGAAGACGTTTGCAAACTACTGGATGAGGGGTGCAAACTCTTTGGGTACCATCGCAAACTTCGTCAAGGCCAATGAGGCTCATAAGACCAATGATGAGTCAGTTGTTGCTGCTTCGCGTATTGGCTCGTCATAGATAGTGCTTGGCCACGTTGAGCGGCATCGGATGCCCCTGTTGTTGCCTTTCGGCTTGAGCGGCTTCCACCGTGGCTCCCACCTCTGTTGCTTCCGCTGTCGGCTTGTCGTTTTGCACTGCCGATCTCCACGTAGACGTTGCCGCTGTTCCAATTGACCTGTGGATTATGCTGGTATAAGAAATCTCATCCGAGGATGATTTTCTGATCGCTCATTAGACAAGACCTCCACACTGTTACATCCCGAAGGTCTCCCACTTATAGTCATAGTGGTTCTCAAAGTCTCCGTATCTGCAGTCTCCCGTCGACAAATTCTCCTTCAAACACCCCTGGTTTGGTCTGAAAACCGAGCTTGCAAACCATGTCGTTGCTTACAAAGTTGTGAGAAGCTCCTCCATCCACTAGTGTTGGTACCGTACTACGACTTCTGCATCCTCGAGGCTGAAAATTCTGTAACATCGCCGGTTGGTTGTCCTTGTACCCCTCGTCGGACTTTGTGACCTCAGAAATCGTCTGCAGTAATATGGGCCATTCAGATTGGCGATCGTGTGGCGTAAATTGCTCATCATGGACAAGAGTCGCGCCTTTTACTCCTGCCCTTTACCATTTTCTGACTCATTTTTTTACGACTTCCCCCCCTTTTGGGCCTGCTGCTTGCTCCAGCGATTGCAAGTGATGTGTCCGACTTTTTCATAGTTGTAGCAGGTTTGTGTAACTCTTTCGTTGACGGCGTCCACTTCCATTGGAGTTTAGGAGTCTGCGGACTGGGTTTTCCCATTTCCAATGTAATTGCAGTTGGGAGGTCACCAGCAGTAGGATTCCTGGATTTGAGCATTGTAGTCGGAGCTCTCAATCCGTTTTTCTGCTGCAATCATCAGCGACAGTTCATGCTGGATGCCAAAAACAGCGACTGCTCACCGGATGTCTCACTTGAGGCCCTTATTGTAGTGAAAACAGAGTTTGTCGGGGGCAATGTCTGCTCTGGTAACAATCTCGTGGAATCTCCATGTGTAATCTACCACACTGGACTGCTGATGTAGACGCTAGAGCCTGTACTGCACATCAGACTTCTCATTCAGCCGTCCCAAACGTGCTAGCATCACGCTAACAAATTCATTCCAGTCGTTTGGTGGCATCAACACGTCTTGCCACTGTGGGTCCATTTGCTCCAAGGGTAGAACGCTTGCCGTTGGTGATGTTAGAGTGACGACGTTGACCATTGATGATGCTTAGCTAGTCTCCTGCTGCCGTTGGATGGTCTTTAGATTGGACAACCAACTTAATGCCGTGCCATGTAAAAGCGCGGCCGCGAGTTGAATTTTCTTTTGATCATCGTTAACCCCAGTAGCGGTGAAGTACACCTCCAAACCCGTCAGCCACGTCCAAACCGTTGGTCCTTTTGAGTTTGCAGGATCGAATGGTTCCGGTGGAGCCGGAAAAAACTTGGGTTTGCTCAAGATTTGGGAACTTCTCTCGACAAACACCGCTTCACGTGCGCTTGCATCGCGAAGAGCCTCTGTCGCAACATTTAGTTATTGGAGCAGGTGGTTCTTGATTCCCTCGAGTGTAGAGATTATGTTCGCCAGTTCCTCGCTGATCCGTGCTTGTTGTCTAGTGCTACCTGTCCTCCCTGCTTTTGTTGTTGAGGTTGTTGGTAGGTGCGGCTAGTTTATTGCCATCGGGTACGTGACAGGATTGGTCGCCAAAACCGTAGGGATTGTTCTAGCAGTAAAAAAGCATGCCACGCCAGCATTTGCTGTCGCTTCAGGGCTCGCGTGCATTGGCACGTTCTGCTCCTCCATTACCGAAGTCCTCGTCGAAGACCCACTG
Organism: Penium margaritaceum; assembly: GCA_023375785.1. NCBI lineage: Eukaryota > Viridiplantae > Streptophyta > Zygnematophyceae > Desmidiales > Peniaceae > Penium > Penium margaritaceum. The sequence goes on from SZWC01004244.1 coordinate 79,437, forward strand.
CTGGTCTTTGGTTGCGCTTGCTCTCCTCACGTTGTAGTCGTAAAGTCTGCGAAGTCTTGATGTGCGAGATGCGCTGACGGCCTCTTCAAGGTAGTCCTCCTGATGAGATATGTAGGCAGATGCCTTTCCATCACTGCTGTGCTCTGATACCAAGTGTTAAGGTGAACGGAGCATAGATGGTGAACAGGTAGAAGTTACGAGGCAAAACACGATTTAGAATTTTGGATACTTGAGCAGTTTATGATTAGCGATATGTGTAGTTTGATGACAAGTGTCAACATATGTTCACATATGTTTTAAAAAACATATGTGAACATATGTTTTTTAAAACATATGTATACAAGTGTCGAGTTACGAATGAAGCATAGTCGGGGTCGTTGGGTGAATTTTCAAGCGATGCGAGTGGAGTCGCGTCATGAGTGGTCAGATTCGAGAAGGGCTGAGAAATTGAAGGTCTTCAGGAAACGGCGGTGAAGATTCGAGATGCATTTTTATGAATCCAGATTTTCGTAATGCATCAAGAAGTCAACAGCAAGGTCAGGAAAATTCTGTTTGTAGGTTTGCGAGAGTGGTTGAAGTTGTCAGAAGGTTGGGAGTATCCACTAAGGGCAGGGCAGTTGGCGAGTTTGCCCTCGACCATTGGAGTCAATATCGCCAGTCTTGCAAAACAATGGGTTTCTTGTGTAGTAACAGATGTTCCTACTGGAGAAGATGAGAGACTTGTGTACATCTGGTACGTAACAGTCGTGACGCTGTGGTTCGATGTACCCCATGGTCTACCAGTTCATGTGTATTTCTCGCGGGTCGACAATTTATCTCTTGTACTGCAAGCAGATGGATATGTTAACTCAATAAGGTTGGCGAGTCTACCAGCCATACATGAGTCCCTAATCATCTCAAGTGGGCATTTCTATTATTGCAAAAACAGCCCATCGCATCTCAAAAACCACGATACTCACTCCGACGGCCAAGGGCAAACTGGCCAGCTGCCCTGCCCCAGTGGATATTCTTGAACCTTCTTACAGCTTTGACCACTCTCGCAAAACTACAAATAGAAGTATCATGACCTTTCATTCAAATTCTCAGCACACTGAGACAAATCTAGATTTGTAAAGATGCATCATGCATCTTCACCGTCGATTATCAAAGACCCTTGACTTTTCCGTGGACCTTCTTGAATCTGACCACTCACGACGCGACCCCGCATGCGTTGCTCGACATTCGACCCAATGACCTCGACTATGCTTCATTCGTAACTCGACACTTGTATACGTATATGTTCAATCATTTTGACACGTGTCATTGAAGTACACTTACCACTAAGTATGAATCGCTTAAGTGCCCCAATACTCTAAACTGTGTTTTGCCATGCAACTTCTACATGTTGACCACGTACACTCTCTTTGGTGTAACATTTGGTATCACAACGTAGCGGGGCTGGAGAGGCAGTCGACTACATGACCCATCCGGAGGACTACCTCGCACAAGTTATCAGCGCATCTCGCACGTCAAGACTTCGAAGACTTTGCGGCTACAATGTCAGGCGAGCAAGCGTAACTGACAACCAGCAGCGAGTCTTTGGTGACGACTTTAGCGATGGAGGAGCAGAACATCCCAATGCACGTGAACTCTGAAGCAATAACAAATGTTGAAGTGGTAGGCTTTGTGGCAGCTGTGACAACACATACGGCTTCGGCGACAAATCCGGTTACGGACACAACGGCGATGAACCAGCCATCCCTACCAACAGCCTCGAAGATGATAGAAAGGACAACAGGTAGCACTGGACGGCATGCACAGATCAAAAAGGAACTGGCAAATAGGATCTTTGCACTCAAGGGCATCAACAACCACCTGCTCCAACAACTCAATGTTGCGATGGAGGCCCTTTGGAACGCAAGGGCGCGTGAAGCGGTGCTCGTCGAGAGAAATTCCCAACTCTCCAGCAAACCCATAATTCAACTGGCTCCATTAGAACCATTTCATCCTGCAAATTCAATACAAATCAATATTCTGGATGTCCCTAACGAGTTTGGAGGTGTACATCACCGCTGCTGAGATCAATGAAAATTGACCTCGCGGCCGCGCTTTTGCGTGGCACAACGTTAAGTTGGTGGTCCAATCTAAAGACCGTCCAACGGCGGGAGACCGACAAAGCATCATCAATGGCTCACGATGCCAGTCTCACATCACTGACCGCCTGTGTTCTATCATTGGAGCAGATCAACCCAAAGTGGGAAGACGCGCGGACGCCACCAACCAGTTGGAAATGACTTAATGGGCATGCAAGCCCATGCAAACACAAACATGAGCTCTGAGTGTGAGTGTAGTACACAACGGCAAAAAAATGGCTACGTCTGGAATGCATAACGTGGAAGAACAAGGAGGAAATACAAATGAGCCCCTAGCGGGCTTATGTAGGGGCGCTTGCAGCTAGCCGCACCGGGCCCCATCACCCCTGCTTAACCCAAATGAGTAAGTGGGGAGAACACACTGTATACACCATAGGAATCACAAAGGTGGTTTCCTCGAGGCACCGGAATATCCCTCCGACTGCCCGGGTCTCGACCACCAAGAAAGTACGAGCAGTGCTAGAAACACTCAAAATCTGCGTCCAGACATCACAAACAACTTTTCAAACATCGAAATTCCTACTACAACCATCAGGTCTCCTTGTCGCACCGGTATTGTCCAGTGGGTGCGCGGGTCTCATCCCACCGAGAAAACTCTCCTAGCTCCCAAAAAGCCCACAGGGTTGTAGGAACACATCGACTACATCTCTTTTTTTCTGTAGTAGGTGTTGGAGAAGTCTGGGTACACTCGGGAGGCCCGTCGTGTTGTCACGTTCTACTCCATCCTATACCACCAACGTGGGGTATATGGGTAATCAGCCGGCGTCGGTCGTGACGGGTGGAAGCCACACAAATCAACACTCCTCCTGGCTAACATGGCTGTCAATGCCAGAAAAAGTGAGCCAAGGCATGGAACAAAAGCGTATTCCAAGCCACAATATGCACAAGTGAACTAACAGACATACACATTTGCTACCCAGTGAAGGCCTCCCTAGACACTGGCACATCCTACCAAATGTCTGGGTCTCGACCATGAGATGAGTGATGCACATAAGCACAAGCCATTGTAATGCACATCATACACATGTCAGACAACAAGAGGGTCTCCTCGTGACACTGGCGGTACCAGTGACCGGATCTCGACCGCTATGAGCAATCCGACAAGTGTCTATATGTCGGCCACAATAGCATCATCAAACAACACAGAGGTTTATCGGAGGATCGCCTCCTAAAATGGGTGCAACCCATGACGTGTCCGGGTCTTTACCACTATGAGCGACCCAATTCGCATGCACATGCCACACGCAGTATAGCCACACACCATGAAACACGATCGCATCGTCACCTCGTGACACTTGTATAACCCACCAAGTGTCTGGGTCACGACCAAAAGAGTGTTACTATCCACATGTAGTTGTGCAGGCATGTAGCATGAGCCACACGACGGCTACTGTACTATGCTCATAGCAGAGCATGGACCCCTCGCCAGGCATCTCCCATGACGTCGTATCAGGTCAAGGTCCACACACCACTCCCCTTGGACAGATGAACCTGGCGACAATGACCGCAATGGAGATGCTGATACCGTAGTTGAACACATCTTAGGTGAGAAATCATGTGGTCTCCCATCTCATAGAGATAGTTCCCCTGTCACACTCGAGTCTGCTCCCACCCTCAAAGACAAAATGGTTTCTTCGGCTACGACTCCTCACATCGCCCCTACACCACCTGGAGTGTACCAGTCCTCGTGTGACTTCCAAGGGTCCCAACTCACAGTATCTCCTCTCTCTGCTCCACCGTGATGCATCTGTGTACGCCGGAGGAAAGGGAATGGGCGA
>SZWC01004244.1:83363-120086 GCA_023375785.1 Penium margaritaceum
ACCGTAGTTGAACACATCTTAGGTGAGAAATCATGTGGTCTCCCATCTCATAGAGATAGTTCCCCTGTCACACTCGAGTCTGCTCCCACCCTCAAAGACAAAATGGTTTCTTCGGCTACGACTCCTCACATCGCCCCTACACCACCTGGAGTGTACCAGTCCTCGTGTGACTTCCAAGGGTCCCAACTCACAGTATCTCCTCTCTCTGCTCCACCGTGATGCATCTGTGTACGCCGGAGGAAAGGGAATGGGCGAGCAACACATAGGCGTGGATGAAGTGGCAGAACTGGCCTCCGAGGCGGAAAAGAGCATCTTGAAGCACAAAGGTGTACCGCAACTAAAGGAGGGCTGGAACGACAAATCGGACCACATACACGAACAAAGATGACGATGGAGCAACTGAAGTGGATGGATGAAGGTGCGTGATGGCAGCACGAGAAGAAAGAGGAGCGATGATGGAGTCGACAGGAACGAGGATGGCGGAAACTGAAGGCATGCTCACCTCTCTTGTGGTAGTGTCTCCATCGGACGTCATACTCGTAGCTGGTACAGGATCCTCCCTGGATATGGGTATACGAGATGCAAGTTGTGGAAAGCTCGTGCCAAGAATACTGGTGCTCCCCTACTTTGAAAGTCGCTCACGCATTGCCATCACCTCCCGGTGCTGCATCACTACACGCTCTTGTAGATCAGTGTAATCTGCCTCGGACATGTGGAGGTGGCTCATGTCTGCCTCGCATAGGATAAATTGTGTCTTAGTGGATGCTACACACGCACACTATAGAACTTGCAAGTATAGCTCCATTTGCGTCTCTGCTGTTGAAGACGGTGGAGACGGTATTGCTACATCCTTGAGTTGAGATGTTGGACAATTTGACGCACCTATAGGTGTGATGTCTCGACCACAGCTCATGTCCCTTAGAAAAGGAGGGATGAGCGATTGCATGCCAAGTGAGAAGGGGAAGGCATAGTTGTTGGAGTCCGCCGAGTACGTGGAAATGTCATCCGTGCATGGACTGCCACTCTCAACGTCGGTGTGATTAGTAGGGTCACCAAGAGATAAACACGTGAGGGCACAACTGAGCTCCTCCTGACAAGTTGACTCCATCCGCATGGCCGGATATGCTCCACTGTCCTCAAGTGCTGGCGTATTGGACACGGCTGTGCAGGACTCCGGCTCGACAATGCCCATCAAGGCGATGATCAAACGCAGCTAGTCCTCACGCATCGTCTCGCCGGGAAGACTTGCCGTTATCACCCGTTTGATAATGGAGTGAGGACCACCGTTCGACTCTGTCATGTGTGTCGCTGCTCCGCCATGTGTGGGGGAACCCGTAGACTCTAGAAATATGGGCGACTCCTGATGCTGAAGCTGGTTCTCAATTAGCGCCGATGACAAGATAGAGCCCATCGTGTCTACAGAAGCACATGTCCCACTGACATCCATCAGAACTTCTGCTTTCAAGAAGGCCTCAAACTCTAAAAGACCAGCTAGCCGACTGTGCTCATGCACTGTGATTGCTGTCGGGCTCGTATGAGCCTCGTGCACTAACACCCTCAGAAGCTCGTAAGGTGCATCCCAATTTGCACTGGACTCCTATGCCACCACCGGGCCGCTACCGGTCGGAGTTGCAAGTGGCACCGCGCAAGCACGCGGGACGTTCACTCCTCTTCATACAACCTACTGTTGAACGTCCGGCTCCTACCCCAGCGTGCATGTCGACCTCGATGACATGCATGGCTCATGCATCGTAATCTCCACCGGATTGGTGTGAGCTAGCTGTACACACTGGCCTAAAATTCCGGTAGATGCATCCCGATCCGTACGAGACTCTTATGCCACTGCCGGGCCGCCACTGGTCGGAGCCTCAAGTGGCACCGCCCAAGGACGCCGGGCTTGCGCTCCTCTTCATGTAACCTGCTGCTGTTGGAGATAGTGATCATGCGTGGACGTGGAAGTCTAGCTCAATGATACGCAAGTCTCCACCATAAACGCCATGTCAAGATCATACTGTATTTCATGTGCTTTCACCATATCATCTGAATGAGCCTGAGCTGACGCTCGGGCACCATGGCATGGCACAAGAGCGAATCTTGTTAATATAGTTACAGCAGGCAATGTACGTTGACCACACTCCCCCGTCTAAAGTAAAGTGATAAAAGCTGAGGAGGTAAAGGATGGATGAAGACCGGGACAAGCACGGTGTGCTGAGCGCTAATGCTGATGCCACGGGGACACACAATCAGAACGACTACATAAAGACATGTCATCTCGAGGTGGCGTCGTGCTATCAGGGGAGTGGAGGATCAAGAGAATGGTGGCAGCCAGGGAGTGGTCGGCAGGTGCAGCTGAAGGGAAACCATTGGATGACAAATGAGGAGAGGATGAAGGAGATGAGATCAAGGAGGGCGTCGACAAACTAGTTGCAGAAGCACGCTTTGTGACGACAAGGTCACAAAGTCGTTGCACCATCTACCTCAGGTCGTGGATCTCCGCAAACATCCTCGCCACAAGTCCAGCTATGGGATCCACCAGCACTGGCAAATCTGCATGCTATGGAGGATGCATGCTTGGAGAAGGCTAAAGCCAAGGTGGATGCAAGCCGCAAGGGCACGTCTAGTAGCGACACCAACCATAACGTCACCACAGTAGTAGGAGGCGAACACGCAGGGCACTTGCTCAGATGTTTGCGAACCCATCTCTTGCGCCAGATGATGGATAGGTGCCGAGGGCACCTACTCCCGGTGGTTAACGCCAAGCCATGGGAGAGGATGAAACTGAAATACACTGCCACCCCTGTAGGTCACGGCGTCGGGGTTAGCAAGTGCAGTCAGACAGAACAAGTTAGACGACCACAGCATGCCCAGAGAAGGGAGTCTGACCAGCTGCGACTACTAGTACTACTTTCACTAAAGGAGAATGCTCCAAGAACAGAAGGTGTGGCAGTTGCAGGTGTGTCATTGTTCCAAGCGGTAGAAGACCAAGTCCTCAGAGATGGACAAACCCGAATAAGCTGTCAATCCTACGGATTGAAATGCGGGGACCAACCCACGGACCCCATAGAGACACCGGTCCACAACGTATCTGGAAAGAGAAGTCGCCGCTGTCGACAGTCAGCAGATGGCTAAGAAGGCGAGACTGCAAATGCTGATGCAACTACACCTCACTATATAGTCATTGCAACTCCGCCAGCCAACGCTCTTACTGCTACGAAAGCTGCTACTACTACAACAGTAGTAGTTGTACGATTTTTCTTTCCTCTGTGCTTTCTTTTTGTTTTCTCTTGCCCGAATCCCCTTTTTTGTCCTTTCTCCTCTTCTTGCCCTCAACCCCCTCCCTTTTTTTACCTCAACTCTCGTTTTTTTCTTTTCGTCCCACTTGTTCTTGATTGCCCCTAATTACGGGCAATAGAGAGAATAGAGGAGGGAGGGGATTGTCCAACTAATCCTCCTTCTCGCGCACGCTTGCTTGCTCGCTTGCTTGTGCAAGGGTGCAAGGTGGGTGGGAGAAGCAAACGGAGGGGGGGATCTCTAGCCCCTCTCTTGCCGTCGGCCCACTCCGTTGGTCGGCCGACGGGGCCGAGGGGGCTCACGGGCCCCTCCGAGGAGCCTCTTAAGAGGGGAGGGGGGCTCGACGGGGCCAACAGGCCCCTTCCAAGGGTGCCCCTCTGTGGGGGCTCAACAAAGCCCTTCCGAGGGGGACCCTCACGGGAGGGCTGCAAAACCCTTCGACACCAGTAGCAACGGCGGTGGGTGCAGCTACTGCGGTTGCTTCTGCTACTTCTGTTGCTGCTACTGCTGCTGCTGCTGCTACTCTCCGCAGCAGCTGCTACTACTGCTTGCTACTGCCGCCGCTGGTGCTTACTGTTAGCTACTGAGCTAACCACCTCCGGCAGAGAAGCCGCAAAACCAAAAAAGCTCTTAAAGGTTTTTACACCTTCTTCCTTTGCATGTATGTGTCGTGCACTCCAAACTTAATTAGGCATACACTTCACCTTCAAGAGTATGAACGCCTTAGCATTACATCTCAAGAAGAGCTCAAGTCGTCAATACGCAAGAGAGCATCAAGCAAGGGTTAATTGATTAGCATGCAAGACAAGTCCTTTTATAGCTGTCTGTCCAGTCCTAGAACTCAAAAGCACATTCCTAAGAAGTGGCTTGACCCTGCCACATCACCAAGAGACTTGCGCTGTGGGCTTGACACATAAGCATCCTTGTGCCAAGGTGACTGATCAGCCGTGTTGCTTCCCAGAAGCAATGGACTTTCTTTCTTGGAAGCTTCTAAAACAACCAAGATGTGCATGGAGCCAGGATCAAGCTCATGACCTCTCACTTGGCCAGATCCAACAAAATGGCCAAGTTAACCACTCACCTACATGGTGTACTCACAGGTCATATCTCACATGAGACAGAGCATAGTTGAGTCACCCTACAACAAATCCAGGGGCCATACCTCCACAAGGGGTAGAGTATTCCTGATCCGTCGTACAAGACTGAACAAGGGGCAAACATATTCAACAAATCTCTCCCTTGCACTTTGCGTCAGTTTCCATCATCATTCTTCATCACTTGCGTAGACCATGCCGATACCTTGCCTGCCCGCCTGGTGGAGATCCTTGTCCAATAGCTTTGTAAGCATGTCAGCCCGGTTCAGCTTGGTGCCGACGTACTCAAGCTCCACTATCTTCTTGTAGACCAAGTCTCGAGCATAGTGGCAGCGGATCTCGATGTGCTTTGTGTGCATGGACAGAACTGGGTTCTTGGACATGTCAATCGCGGTCATGTTGTCAATCTTGATGATTGTTGCTGTTGCATGTGGTGCCTTCATCTCAGAGAGCAAGCTGCGAAGCCACTGCGCCTCTTTACACACCTCAGCCAATGCAATGTACTCAGCTTCAACTGTTGACAGAGAGACACACTCCTACTTGCGACTCGCCCAGCTGACAGCACCTCCATTTAGCATACACACAAAGCCGGAGGTGGATTTTCAGTCGTTGATATTGCCTCCCCAGTCAGCATCGGTGTAGCACATAAGACAGAGTGACGCAGATCCATCGATGCCTCCAAATTGGAGTCCCACGTGTCGCGTCCCCTTAAGGTAGCGCATGATGCGCTTCACAGCCTGCCAATGCAGTGGACCAGGATTGGCCACAAACCGGCTCACCTGCCCAACAGCATGGGCTATATCTGGCCGGGTGGCGACCATGGCATACATCAGACTGCCCACTGCAAACTGATATGGGATGCCCAGCATATCAGTTTTCTCCGCTTTGTTGGATGGGGACATGGAGGTGGAGAGCTTGCACTCTGAGCTCATGGGTGTGCTGGCAGGCTTGCAATCTGCCATGTCGTATCGTTTGAGGATGGAGTCGATGTACTTTGTCTGGTTCAGGCCGATGGTACCTGCGGCTCTGTCACGCTTGATGGCAATGCCAAGGTAGAAGTTAAGAGGACCCATATCCTTCATCTTGAACCTGCTACTCAGCTGCCCCTTGAGATCGTCTAGCAGCTGCATTGAAGAAGAGCACAGAATCAGGTCATTGACGTACAAGGCGACCCTTTGTCGCTCTCATGCACGTACATGCTAGGGTCGTTGTCACAGTGCATGAAGGACTCCTTGGCCATGAATGTATCCATCTCTTGGTACCAAAGTCTTGGCGCTTGTTTTAGCCCATAGAGCGCCTTCACCAGCCTGCACATCTTGCCCTCCGGCACATCAACCCCCTCTGGAACCTCCATCAGCACCTCCTTGTCAAGTTTGGCGTAAAGGAAGGCTGTCTTGACATCCATCTGGTGGACCTCCATGTTCTTGGCAGCAGCAATGGCGAGCACTGACCGGATGGAGGCAAACGTCACAATGGGAGCAAAGGTCTCATCGTACCCTGTGCCAGGCGCTTGAGAGAACCCCTTTGCTACCACCTGTGCCTTGTACTTATCTATCTTACCATCTTGTTTCCTTTTTACTTTCAGCACCCACTTGGAACCCACAACATGAGCACCGGCAGGTCTGTCCACCAGTACCCATGTCCCATTCTCCTCGATGGAGCTGAGTTCACTGCGAATTGCTTCATCCCACTCAACTTTGTCAGGCCGCACGAGTGTCTCTGCAACAGACATTGGCTCCTCTTGAACCATGGACGAATAGTTGAAGCCTGTCCATTCACCCCTATGTACATCGTAATGCTGCCGAGGAACTTGCAGACGTGAATTGCTCCTTGGACCTGCTTGCTGTTGCTGTTGATGTAGAGGCTGGAGGTTTGTTTTGTCGTTGATGGGGGGAGAGGTATCCTCCTCATGGTCTGGAGGATCAGATACGTCGGACTCGGAGGCTGATTCCTCCAAGTCATCTTCATCAGCTTCTCTCCCTGTTGTAGTACCCAGCCCATGCCATTGTGCTGGTGCTTCGTCTCCCTCCTCAAGAAGAGTGAGCCACTCTCCCTGTTTTGGAGTGTTCTCAAGTTCAAGAAGCTCTCCCTTACTCACTGAACGTTCGTGAAAATCCACGTCTTTGCTGCGGATGACCTTCTTAGCTCCTAGGTCCCACATTCTATAAGCTCTATGGGCGGTGTCATAGCCGATGAAAATGCACTTTCGTGCTCTTGCATCGAGCTTTCCAGGACCCTCACCCGCCTGGACCTTGGCAAAGCCGGTGCAACCGAACACCTTGAGATGGGAGGTGTCCGGCTTCCTGTCCGACCATGCTTCTTGAGGTGTCTTCAGCTGCTGTGTCTACTTCTTCTTGCCTCTCCTTCGCAGAGCTGCTGCAGGTGTGAGGTTCACAAGATACGTAGCCGTGCGTGCTGCTTCAGCCCAAAACCTAGAAGGCAGCTTGGCGTCAAAGAGCATGCACCTTGTCATGCCAAGGAGGGTCTGATTCATCCTCTCTGCTACGCCATTGCTTTGAGGTGATTAGGGAGTAGTTTTCTGGTGATTAATGCCCTGTGTCTTGAGCCACTCCCTGTAGGCTTCGTACTCCCCCCCATTGTCCGTCCTCAATGCCTTCACCTTCCTTCCACTCTGTCGCTCGACCATAGCGACAAAGGCTTGCAGATTCTCCTTCACCTCACTTTTCTTTTTGAGGAAGTATATCCAGACCTTGCGGCTGTTGTCGTCGATGCATGTGAGGAAATATCTGCTGCCTCCATTGAACGGTATGTGAAAGGGATCACACACGTCAGAGTGGATGAGGTCAAGGGGTGCGAGAGCACGCGTACCATTACGCTTGAAAGGTTTCTTCTTGGCCTTGCCTTGAAGGCATGGCTCACACAAGATCCGAGCTCCCTCCGCCTCATCACCTAGCTCCATCCCACGCACTTGCTCCTGCTTATCCATGAGTACCAATGTGCGATGAGCCACGCGCCCAAAGCACCTGTGCCACAGGTTCTCTGACGATGTGCACTGGCTAGAATGAACAGCCTCGGTGGCTGCATTTGCTTCTGGTTTTGTTGCCGAATCTTAGGGTACCACTGCTTCCGCTACTCCAACATGTCCTTCGTCATCAGATTCTGCATCGTTGCTCTCCTCCTCATCACTCCCGGCCAAAGATTCAGCCGTTGATGTTGTCTTGGTTTGCAAGACGTAGAGTCCATCAACACGAGGGACCTGTGCAACAACCTTCTTGGCAGGGTAGGAAATACTGATGTCCTTGGTAGGGACTATCACTGCTTCCTTCTCTATAAAAACAACTGTCATGCCATGGTCAGTTATTTTAGAGACAGAGAGAAGGTTGGCTGTGAAGGAGGGCAAGTAGACTACCCCCTCTAGCTTGAGGTCGGAGTCCGCACCGTTGACACCCACTGTGACCAGCTTGTCAACAATCCCCTCAGCTGCCTCAACCTTGCCGTTGGCGACTCTGAAGTTTTTGTTGCATGGAGCAAGAGAGATGAAGTCTCTCTTTTCATAAGTGGTGTGCTCATTTGTACCCGAATCAAGGCCGTAAGCTCCTGGCCTGAGTATCACCCTCCCTTTGTTGGAGGCACACTCGGCCATCAAGCTTGTGGGATCCTTCCCACCATGTCCCCCTCGCCATTCATCCTCGTCTCCTGCCTCCTTCTTGGGTGCCGGCACTCCCGAGCCAAGTGTCCAGCCTTACCACAGTTATGGCAGTTTCCTTGACGCTTTGGACCCCTTCCACCAGTGCTGTTGTTTCCCTTGTATCCAGAGGAGGAGGTATTACGAAAGGCACCGATGCTTCGTGAGGCAAAGGCAGCCATGTTTGCTTCACTACTGCAGCGACGCATGGCTTCATTCTGCACATATTCTGAGACGGTGGTGTAGGATAGTTGCTCTTCGGTCCACCCTGGTGGTGTGTGTGGCTTCCACCTGTCATGAGTGACGGCAAGGAGAGCATTGGTACAGGAGAGCGCGACGACATAGTCCCGCATGCGGACCCCGGAGACACCAACGCGTCGGCAGGTGGTGGACCACCTTCTCGGAGCTGACTGATGACTGCCCCATCATCGTGGATGCTGTCTCAGACCTCCTACAGTTGTTTTGCAGCGTATCCTTGATGCGGATGCAGCTGGCATCTGAGCACCGACGAGTGGCGGCTCCATCCACCAGCAGCTGCCAGAGAGCTGCCACGACACCCTGGGTGCTTGCCGGGGTGCTTTGCGGTTTTTCTGCAGATGCTAGAGTTTTCTCGGTGGACTGGCTCTTGAGCCCGATTTGCATGTTTTGCATTGTCTGTCCACCGATCAGTGCCGGACTTATGCGTGTGACCAGTCGTAGCGTCCGGCTTGAGATTCTGCATCTCTAGGTTCAGACGGCATAGCGTTCTGATTTGTCTGTGCAGAGTTACGGCCAAAACAGTGTTTTTGGGCTGGTTTTAGGACAGACCTTGCACTGTCGCGTGTGACACCCGTCATGCACCGCGGCAGGTATTTATGCTGTGGACTTGTCATTTGTTAACTCTCTCTGCATGTGTTTATCAATGGAAGCATATTTGAAACTTTGTCGTGTCATCTAGCCAAACCCTTGCCGTTACGCGTCCAACCTGTGTTGACGCCGCGAGTTGACTGAGCGCTGATGCCCAGTCAGTGGCAAGTGTGCTAGGAAGCTTCCTAGAATGTTCTCTTGGTATCAGAGCGAGTGAGCCATAGCTTGTTGTGCTGTGCAGCCGAGACGCAGCAGCAGTAGCAGCAGCAGTGAGTGGCAGCAGCGGTAGCCACCCATAGCAGCATCAGCACATCCTGGAGGGACCCACCACGACTACGTTGCAGAGGAGCGATGGAGGTAGCAGAGATAGCGGCGGCAGCTGCAAGCAACAGCGGCCATAGGAGTAGTAGCGGCGGGAAGCACCTGCAGCGAGAGCGGCTACAGGCAGCAGCCAGTACAGCAGCAGCACCGGGTGGCAGCAGCAGCCGTGTCTGGCCACCGGTTTGTACACCAAAAAAAAAAGAAGGAAGGAAGAAGCAGCTCGCAGCATCAGCTTGCGGCAGCGGTTGCGAGCAGTGGCAGCGCTGTGGCGGCAGGAGCTTGCAGCAGCGGCGGCGGGCAGCAGCCGCAGCAGCGGCACCAGCAGGCAGCAGCCGCAGCAGGAGCAGTAGGCAGCAACCGCAGAAGTAGCCGCAGCAGCAGCAGCGGGCAGCAGTTGCAACAGCGGCGGCAGCAGCACGCACCTTCAATAGCAGCGGCGACAGGCATTAGCCATAGCAGCAGCGGCGGCGGCGGCAAGCAGCTGCAGCAGCTGTTGTAGCAACATTCGCAGCAGCTGCTATAGCAGCATTGGCAGCAGCGGCAACAGCCGTAGCAGCAGCCGCAGCAGCAGTCGCAGTAACAACAGCAGCAAGCAGCAGCTGCAACAGCAGCAGCAGCAGCAGTTGCTGCAACAACCGCAGCAGCAGTTGTTGTAGCAACTACTGCCATCGGTCTTGAGGGGGCCCCGACGCCAGGGACCCGTCCGGGGGGGGGGTTCCCCTTGGTCGGGCTTGTCGTGTCGACGGGGGCGTGACAGAGCGCCGGCCGAGTGCCGGCGCACGAGCCGGCGCGTGCTGGCCAAGCGCCGGCCTCCCGCCGGCCGAGAGGGGCAGGGGAGGCCGACGGGCGGTCTCCGGCCGGCTGCGCGCGAGGGGGGGAGCGAGCCTCCCCCTCCACTGCGCTCGCCGCGAGGGTCGAGCCAGTCCGAATAAAAAAAAAAAAGAAAAAAAGGGGGGAGAGGATACAAGGGGGCCTTGAGTGGGGCACCCCAGACTACCCCAAAGGGGGCACCCGAGGAGGTGGCACCATCACCAAAAAAAAAAAGAAAAAAAAAGAAGAAAAAAAAAGGTTTTTTTGTTCTTTGATTTATTTTACCTTTTAAGTGTGGCTTGAGGCCGCCACCGTTGTCTGACGACGGGAACCGCTGTAGCAGCATTCGCCGCAAGAGTCGCAGTCGTATCAGCAGCAAAGGTGGCTTGAGGCCACAGCCGTCGGCTGACGACGGCACCCGGTGCAGAATCAGCACTGAAGGCGACTTGAGGTCGCACACTTGAGTCGAACAGTAGCGCACCATTAGCGCGGTGGTGACCGTCCTCGTGACGGTGTCGTAGCACGTCTGAGAGATTGTGCTTCGATCGCTCACCTCCCCATGTGGCCTTATGCTAGCGGGAGCAAGTGTCGTGTGCACTCACCCACGCCGAGCTCCGGAGATGAGTAGACGGGCGTGGCAGGGAGTGCAGCCGGTGCCGTGGTTGGCACCGGCTCTGCATAGGTCGCAGGCGCCGCATCCACAGTGCCAGTTTCAGCCGTGGCATATGCCTCAGGCGTCCAACGGCTTTGCCTGCTACTACTGTGGGGATCGGCACCATGGATGGCGCCAGTGTCGCCAGCGTCCTACATTGTGGCGACCGCTTTGGATACGGTCCCGCCCTTCGTCTTCACCATCGGACTTAGAGACGTTGTCAGCCGATACCATGGCACCCCTCAGTGGAGCTATGGCGGTGTTGTACGGTGAGCTCTAGGGTCTAAAGTGCATGGTGCAATAGCTCACAGACCATGTACTCTCTGAGCGGGCCGTTGCGACCATGCCGCTGTAGACATCCCTGTCTTTCTCCTCGCCATCTTCACCTCCTATAGTGTCGTCACCTGCCGGTCCCTCGCCACCGGACCTCGGCTCCACATTCGACGCCCTCTGCTCTGTCCTTGAGTCAGTCGGTGTCATCCCGACCTCCGACCCCGTCTCTGTCTTAGCCGTCACTTCTGCCGGCACCCCTCGTGTACGCACTCATCGAGCAAGACAGCGGATGGCTCGACAGGCTAGATGTACCCAGCCAGCAGTAGCAGTGTTGACAGCAGCATCACCAGCAGTGATGGACGTTACCGAGGAGCCGCTTCCATCGTCTCCGATTGCAGGATTGGTGTGTCACCCCCTTTCACATTCTGGTGGTGTGTCTGTCGTGGGGGGGATGGAGTGTCCGACGACGACTACCTTGGAGCCGAGGACTGAGGCAGCAGACGGAGGCTTATAGTACACTCACTTGGTGGAGGACTGTTCGTCCGAGGAGGAGCGGTCTGACGCTGAGTCAGCTTCAGAGATCGAGTTGGAGATTGTAGCGGATGTGGCAGAGGGAGTAGGAGAGGTAGCAGAGGTTGTTGATACCCTGACGATGGCCGGGACGATAGCAGCTACCATGGCGGTGGTAGGAGTTACAGCAGAGCCGTCTCCCTCATCCTCGGTCGCGGGGTTTGTGCGCCCCTCCCTCCTGGTTTTTCCTAGTCCGTCGGCCGGTGGGGGGGTGGAGTGCTCACCAACGACCACACGACAGCACATGATTGATGCACGGGATAGTGCTCGACGGCAGGAGCATGTGGCTGGCCGCCAGGAGGGGACAGATGCCCCTTGTGAGGACGACGAGTCGTACATGGGGGATTGGTCAGACACGGAGTTGGTGACAGACGTAGAGGCCCAGTGCACCGCCGTTTTTGCAGTAGCCACGGTACGAGCACGAGATGGCCCCTCGGTGAGAGCAGACGTCCACGTGTGCGACATGGAGGATGCAGAGCGAGTTGTGGACCTCCGTCTCCTCGCTACCCTGACCGATGTTGCTGACACCATTGGCGGTTCCAGCCAATGACACAGCTACAGTGGTGGCTACAGTTCATGTACCCGAGTGCCTATGCTCAGCGGTCGACGAGCAGGAGGCAGTGGTGGCTCGAGCGGAGGCGCACGTGTAGAGTCCCATGGTCGAGCTCTGGGAGGCCAGCAGCCGCTGTTACACCGTGGATGTTCTAGCACGACGGACTGTCGAGGAGTGTGTGGAGGATGTACACAGGTGTCTTGAGGCAGCTGAGTGGTCTCTACAAGATGCACGTCTGGGACAGGCTGACCTCCAGCAACATCTGGATGATGGGTTGTGCACCAGGGGTCACGAGGAGCACCACGGCACTGACCGCACTTTCGATAACCACGACGTCACCGCGGATATAGCTATACCTACACATGCCGACGTCCAGCCAGCAGCTGGCGACCGAGCGACAGGTGTGTCACGAGCAGCAGGTGCCTTTGTAGCAGCCATTCCTACAGCCCCAGACAACTTACGTGGCAACTCATTGTCTTGCACTCCTGCTCTACCAGCACCTCGTGGCCCGACGGCACTTCAGTCAACAAATGACGTAGAGGATGTCGGGTTGTGCGACGAGCAGGCGCAGCTCCACTCCCTCCTACGGGGTGAGACGGCAAGGCTACAGGAGGCTCTGGCTCGTGCCGACGTGCACACTATCGGGGTCTACCGTCAGGTGCATTTTGCGACTGACCGTCTACATGCCGCAGAGGCAGCCAGCCGGTCGGCTGCCGCTTCAGAGCTTGTCGAGCTCCACACGCGCCTCCATGCTGTAGCGGCCGCGAGGCGATATGCAGCTCAGTAGTTGGAGGCCATACAGCAGGAGATTGTTTTGGAGGAGGCCCTTAGCACAACACCAGTCACATCAGCAGATGACAACAGTAGTGACAACTACGACAGTGATGACGATGACAGCAACGGCGCCGCTCCGGGGTGAGGCTCTGTGCGAGCACATACCACCAGCATCGTCGTCACCCTTACTATTGCTTTGCAGGGGTATGTGGCCATGGGGGAGCCGTGCTCTCTCCTCACGGATTGTGTTGGGAGCAGCCATCATCTTTGCTCGTACTGTCAGCCTCTGCAGCCCAGAGGGGTTGTTGGTGTGTGGACTTTGGCCTGACACCCTTTTTGAGGACAGCGAGGTTACTTGGGGTGCGGCACGATGATATGATCCATGCAAGGGTATGCTGGTTGAGACCCACGCACCTGTTGAGTTCCACCAGTGTGACGTGGAGACCCATTGCCTACATGTGTTATGTATGATCCATGCATGATGTGTTCAGGACCCGGACACCCGGAGACATTTTCCAGGGTCACGAGGAGACCTTGTTTCTCTGTCTCTCTTGCATGATGTTTGACACGTAGGTGTGTGATTCACTTCGTGCATGGTCGAGACCCAGGCATTTGGTGGGATACACCATTGTCACAAGGAGACCCTGTGCTGTGGTATGTTTGATCAGTGCTCGCTATGATTGGTTGCCTGAGCCATCATCTCTTGCCTTTGCTCAAACATCCTTACGTTGACAGTTGTGTCAGCCAGGGGGAGTGTTGGTGTGTGTGGCTTCCACCTGTCACGAGCGACGGCAAGGAGAGCAGCGGTACAGGAGAGCGCGAGGACATAGTCCCGCATGCGGACCCTAGAGACACCGATGCGTCGGCAGGTGGTGGACCACCTTCTCGGAGCTGACCGACGACTACCCCAGTGTCGTGGATGCTGTCTCGGACCTCCTGCAATTTTTCTGTAGCCTATCCTTGATGCGGACGTAGCTAGCGACAGAGCACTGACGAGTGGTGGCTCCATCTACCACCAGCTGCTAGAGAGCTGCCACGACGCCCTGGGTGCTTGACGGGTGCTTTGCGGTTTTTCTGTAGACGCTAGAGTTTTCTCGGTGGACTGGCTCTTGAGCCCGATTTGCATGTTTTGCATTTTCTGTCCACCGATCAGTGCCGGACTTATGCGTGTGACCAGTCATTGCGTCCGGCTTGAGATTCTGTAGCTCTAGGTTCAGACGGCGTAGCGTTCTGATTTGTCTGTGCATAGTTACGGCCAAAACAATGTTTTTCGGCCGGTTTTAGGACAGACCTTGCACTGCTGCGTGCGACACCCGTCATGTGCCGCGGCAGGTATTTATGCTATGGACTTGTCATTTGTTAACTCTCTCTGCATGTGTTTATCAATGGAAGCACATTTGACACTATGTCGTGTCGTCTAGCCAAACCCTTGCCGTTACGCGTCCGACCTGTGTTGACGCCGCGAGCTGACTGAGCGCTGACGCCCAGCCAGTGGCAAGTGTGCTAGGAAGCTTCGTAGAATCTTCTCTTCACTACTGCTGCGACGCATGGCTTCATTCCGCACATACTCCGAGACAGTGGTGTAGGATAGTTGCTCTTCGGTCCACCCTCCAATCACTGTGATGGTGGGACCCCAGCTCTCCGGCAGTGTCATCAGAAAAATCATGGCCTGCATATCGGATTTCAAGTCCAACCCCATGCCGTTGGCTTGTTGCAAGAGAGTCTCAAACGTCTGCATAAAGTTGGAGACATCCTCCCCTTCACCAAGCCTCATACTGATGAGGTTTTGTAGAATGAAGAGACAGTTGGCAAGTGAGGAGGATTGAAACACCTTGCCCAGTTTGGCGTATGCCGCGGCTACGACTGTACAGCGTTGATGTGTGAGAGGACTGAGGGTTGTATGGAGGACACGAGAAACGGTAAGAGCCTTCTTGTTGAGCTTGACCCATGCCACAAGGTCAGCACCCTCCTCCTTTGGTGCTGGGATACTTCCGTCAAAATATCCTAGCAAGTCTCTATCATCCATGATGATCTCAAACTGCCACTTCCAGAGAGCAAACCCCTCTCCATCAAACTTGAGGATGGCAGAATGATTCCCTGGTTCCCCTGTCCCTACCATCCCTACACCTACATCTGCTACAGCTGCTGCACCTGTTGTTGATGCCGATGCACCTGTGTTTGAGGCCGTTGTAAGCTTTTGGTGAGAAGAGGCAACTGCGGGCCCTGTTCACGTTGGCCGATGCAAGCAGATGTAGGCTGATGTAGGCTGATGTAGGCTGATGTCAGCTCCCAAGGCAGAAAGGTGCAGATGTGTTGCATTCCCCTCCGGCTGATGATTGACCTGCAAACAGAGAGGATGGGTGAGAGCGAAGGCGCTCTCACTGCTTGTGACTTTGGCGGTTGCGTGCGTGAAACTTCTCTAACCAGAGGAGTGGGCCCATAACCCTTTGTTAGCTACTGAGCTAACCACCTCCGGCAGAGAAGCCGCGANTGGCCCTGTTCACGTTGGCCGATGCAAGCAGATGTAGGCTGATGTAGGCTGATGTAGGCTGATGTCAGCTCCCAAGGCAGAAAGGTACAGATGTGTTGCATTCCCCTCCGGCTGATGATTGACCTGCAAACAGAGAGGATGGGTGAGAGCGAAGGCGCTCTCACTGCTTGTGACTTTGGCGGTTGCGTGCGTGAAACTTCTCTAACCAGAGGAGTGGGCCCATAACCCTTTGTTAGCTATTGAGCTAACCACCTCCGGCAGAGAAGCCGCGAAACCAAAAAAGCTCAAAAAGGTTTTTACACCTTCTTCCTTTGTAGGTATGTGTCGTGCACCCCAAACTTAATTAGGCATACACTTCACCTTCAAGAGTACTAACGCCTTAGCATTACATCTCAAGAAGAGCTCAAGTCGTCAATACGCAAGAGAGCATCAAGCAAGGGTTAATTGATCAGCATGCAAGGCAAGTCCTTTTATAGCTGTCTGTCCAGTCCTAGAACTCAAAAGCACATTCCTAAGAAGTGGTTTGACCCTGCCACATCACCAAGAGACTTGCGCTATGGGCTTGACACATAAGCATCCTTGTGCCAAGGTGACTGATCAGCCGTGTTGCTTCCCAGAAGCAATGGATTTTCTCTCTTGGAAGCTTCTAAAACAACCAAGATGTGCATGGAGCCAGGATCGAGCTCATGACCTCTCACTTGGCCAGATCCAACAAAATGGCCAAGTTAACCACTCACATACATGGTGTACTCACAGGTCATATCTCACATGAGACAGAGCATAATTGAGTCACCCTACAACAAATCCAGGGGTCATACCTCCACAAGGGGCAGAGCATTCCTAATTTGTCGTACAAGACTGAACAAGGGGCATATTCAAGACTTACTGCTACTGCTTCTGCTTGCTACTATAGCCGTTGCTGCTACAGCTACAGGCATTACTACTACCGCCACCGTTGCTGCTATTATGTGCTGCTACTACTGCGATCACTACTGCTATCGCCACTGCTACATGCTAATGCTGCTACCGCTGCTGTTGTAGCGACTACTGCTGCTACTGCTATGAGTTGTTGGTGCTATCGCCGCTGCTATTCCTGCCGTTGCTGCTGCTTCTGGGCGGTACAATAGCTGCCACTACTGTTGTTGTTGCGAAAGGCGAAGCTGCTGCAAATGCTACTGCCCGCCGCTACTGCTACTCTTGTTGTTGTTGCTGCTGTTACCGAGAGTGGCTGCTGTACTGCCACTGCTCTTGCTGCGCGGCACCGCAGTTGCAGCCTGTTAATCTCTCATTGTACATATTTCTCTTCGTGGGTGGTCGTGAGTACACAGGGTATGCCCACTCAGGGAGTGGAGGCTACGCACCGTGACGGCCCATGAATCGTCCGCCCCGCACGCGTGGTCACCTCCATCCTATTGGCATTGCCCCTTTCCATCCCTCAGGAGCTGGCTTACTCGCTAGAGTCCTCCCATCAGTTGGACTTAGCGGACTTATATACGTCCCTTGTAGCTTCCTAGGTTAACCTTGCAACATGTGACTTGAACCTAGATTACTCGTTGCGAGATTCACACACTTGCTTTGTGTTTGTGGTTGCAGGTTAGGGCGTGGGCTAGCCGGCCCTTTGCCGAGCACGAGGGCAATTTGCCCTCGCTTCTTGCTTGTGCGCTTACGAGCCTTGCTTGCCCGATTCTACAACTACTCGTCACTGCTTAGGACTTGTACTTTTTATGCTTCTTTCCTATGGCCACCAGCACTAACCCAACGCTAGTGTAGCCCATACTCAACGAAATGCTGCTAGGGAAGTTGCATTGGGTTCGCCCTGCAATTCTCATGGTATCAGAGCCATGTTAGACGGCGGACGGGGACGAAGCAAGCCGGTGACGAGCAAAAATGTGGGCGGCCGAGTAGCGCATGCCACTAGATCCGCGCGACTGCCACGATAGGAGGCCGCGAATGCCTCTAAGCGCGTCAAAAGACCTCCCCTAGGCCGGCCCTGAGGTTGGAGGCAGCAAAAGAGAGGGGAGCGACGCAAGTTGGGACACGAGGGCCAAGACAAGGGAGCCCAAGTACCGTCACCAGCCATAGAGGGTGACAGTGGGGTCTCCTGGCCTGAGACAGTGTACTGCAGGGTTGAGGGGGTTCAGCAAGCTACTAGAGACGAAGATTGGCGGATCCTTTTGAGCTTAGGGCTTACGGCAGAAATCCCGGCCCAAAGTGGGCCCGGCGAATTTCTGCCAAAAATTTCTTTGGCAGCTGCGAGCTGGTAGCTGTGCTCCAAACAACTTCCTCGCCTCCCCCTTGTCTACTAGGCACCATGAGCGCAGCAGGATCTGGGCCGGATGGGGCCGGCGCTAACGCCGGTGTGGTCACCGGTGCCGGTGCCGCTGCCGGTGCTGGCGCCGGTGTCGCCGTCGGTGCTGGCGCCGGCGTCGCCGCCGGCGCCACCTCCATGGCGATGACATGGGACGACATGAGTAAGGTGTTGTCCCACAAGGACATAATGCCGCCACTGCTTGGCGCGCGTGATTTTCTGTCGTGGAAGGATGTTTTTCTCTCTTGGGTGGTGGAGCACGGCCACGAGGACTATTACCTTGCTCCGCCGCCTGACAACACCGATTCACGGGTGCTCTTGAGAGCCTTCAATGCTCTGGTCCTTTCCCTCCCTGAGGATCAGCAGTACTCGGTACGCCAATTTCATTTTGGGGGTATAGACGAGGATTTGTATAACCCTCGGAGCGTAGATCCTAGACCCCACAACACGTGGCACCACCTTGCCATGCAAAAAGAAGAGCAAGGAATGGCTCTCGTCATCTCCTTGCGCGAGTAGCTCCGCAACCTTTACCCCAAGCCTGGTGCACCAGTTGCCGAGTACTGGGATGCCGCCATGGAGCTTCGCCGGCGCATCCTCGGCCTTGGCGCCTCCTGCACCATCCTTGAGTTTCTAGACCCGGTCCTCTTTCATCTTGGAGATCCATACAAGGACTTTTGGCGTGGCCTGCTTCAGAAGTTAAAAGTCACCAACATCGAGAACACGGACTTGGCGGAGGTGTTCAAGGAACTACAGAACTATGAAAACATCCTGAAAGGCAAGACGCACGAAGATGAGGGTGCAGCAGCAAGAGCTTTCGTCCACCAGGGAGGAGTCACTCCTCCACCTTCAGACCATCACCCGGGTAGAGGAGGCAGGGGTGGCCATGGCCGCGGAGGAGGACGAGGTGGACAAAGGGGCAACGGACGTGGACGCGGTCAAGGAGCAGGAGGCCGCACCTGCAACTACTGTAAGCAACCGGGCCACTACTGGCGCGCTTGTCCGACCCTACAGCGGATCATGACACCATCTACGCAGCAGACACGCCCATTAGTGGGACAGCCACTTGCGCCGCCCCCTCATCTTGGTCAGCACTTCCACTCACCACCATGAACGACACAACAAGTGGGAGGACCTCGAGTGTTGGCGCCCTTTGGGGCTGCCACCTTTTGATCACCGCAGTTGCATCCAATGATGTACCCACCAGTGCCGACTCCATCTCCACCCATGTACCAGTGATTGTTCTACTTGCCCCCGTACATCAGCGCACCCACACCTATCCCAGCATGGACGCAGAGGGTGTATGTCAAGACGACTGAGCCAAAACAGCTGCTAGCGTTACCTCCAAGACCAGGGTGGAGTGCGCCCATGGAGCTACACCCCCCTGAGCCGACGTCCATTTTACAGCCACCAGGTCAGAAGTTGGGGCACACGCACATCACCACCTCGCACTCACGTTCCATGCATGAGTGGTTATTTGAGACTCCCGCATCACATCACATATCCCCACATCGTCAATTGTTTGTTGCATTGCATGCCACACCTGATGTCGGGGGTATGAAGACCGGGTCAGGGGAAGTGCTACCTGTTGAGGGCATGGGGACGATCGCTCTCCGGACACCGGGTGAGGTACTGTGGCTCACGAGTGTCTTGTATGTGCCACAGACAAAAGTCAATCTGCTGTCCAGGGGGCAACTAGACCAACAGGAAAATGTGACGGCACTGACATAGAGACAGTGCTGTATGCTATATGATGTGTCTAGTGACCTGGTGGTCGATGGACCGCTGCATACAGACATTCTGTACAAACTCACCCTGTTTCCCTATGTCCACTCTCAAGTGAACCGACCCCAAGCACATGTCATCACAGGCACAGATGCAACACACACAGATCTCATCCATTGCCATCTTGCACATCTGAATATAGAAGCAGTTGCTGAACTGTTGAAGCCCCAGACCACGGTCTTCATCCTGATGATTGCCCACACGGTCTCAAAGCTGACACATGCCTAGACTGCCACAAAGGAAAAGCTCATAGACGAGCCTTTCCAATATCAGACAGTGAGACAAAGAGGCCCCTTGCACTGGTACATGCAGATCTTAGAAGACCAATGCCAGTGCCCTCAGTCCAGTATGCATCATTATATGTTTTGACTCTCACTGATGACTGTAGCCGTTTTTTCTGGGCCTTCCTGCTCAAAACAAAGGCTGATGCTCAGCGTGCATTCGTTGAATGTATTTCTCTTGCTGAACGACAGACAGGCTGCTCACTCCTTAAAGTGCGGACTGGTAGGGGAGGGGAATTTCTTGGCACACTGACAGCCAAACTAAAATCTAGGGGAGTTGAACACCAGACCACGGCTCCCTATACTCCACAACAAAATGGTATGGCGGAGCGATGGCACAGAACCCTAGGTGATGCTCTGCGTACACTACTGACCGAATCCGGTCTGTCATTTGGGTTTTGGGAGGAGGCAGTGAAATATATCACGTGGGTATGGAACCGTATTCCTCAAGGTCCACTGCCCAAAACAGTGACACCGTCGGAACAATGGCTCAAAGATAAGGCCGATCTGAGGCCGGCCAGGGTGTGGGGCACGATGGCATGTGTCTGGTTTGCGCCACCACAATGTGAGAACAAACTGAGTCCACGTGGTCATTGGTGCGTCTTTGTGGGGGTGTCCCACGCCTCCAAGGCATGGTGGTTCTGGAACTCCATAAATCACTGCTTTGTTGAAAGCCGTGATGCATCCTTTTTGGAACACATGCCCTACAAGGCATTCCGCACACTGCGCCATGTTCCGTCTCTGCCCACGCAAGACCACTACCCAGAGTATGTGAGTGTGCCTGTCTTCATGCCACTCCCGCCACAAACTGTCGGTCAGACAGCACGAACAACACCAGATGGCAAGACAGCCACCCCTGTGCCAAGGGATCTGCTTTCTTCTACAGACCTAGCAAGCACAGAGTCAAGTGCCACTCAGGCACCTCAAGGCCTTAGGCCTATGACCCCTCCTGATGAGACTGAAAGCAAAATAATACCATCCCCTGAACTAGTGCGACGGTCCCTACGCGCTCTCCCTAGAGTTGACTACGAGAAATTCTATCACACAATTGGTACCTCATTCATGGACCAGAGCGTAACTGAACCACAGACTCTGACTGAGGCAAGGGGGCGTTTGGATGCTGCCGAATGGGAAAAAATAGCGGCAACTGAACTGAATCCACTGCTAGAACACGAGGTGTTTGAGCTGGTCCCCCTGCCACCTGGCCGCAAGGCAATAGATCTCAAGTGGGTAATTAAACTGAAGAGGAACCTCAAGGGACTGATTGAGAAGTAGAAAGCCCGGCTTGTGGCTAAAGGCTTCCATCGAATTCCTAGACAGGACTTCACAGACACTTATGCACCTGTGGGCAAGTATGGAACCAGCCAAGCCCTCTTGGCAGTGGCTGCACGTGAAGACTAGGACATTCATCAGATGGATGTCAAAAACGCTTTCTTGAATGGACCACTGGAAGAAGAAGTGTATGTGAAACAGCTAGAGCATTTTGAGGACAGAAGATACAGGGTTTGGTTGCTGCTGAAGGCACTGTACGGCTTAAAACAGGCACCTAGGTGTTGGAACCAAGAGATCCGCCGCACTCTAGAGAGTGGTGGGTTTACACAAATCATATGTGATCCCTTGCTGTTCCCGCGCTGGGGTAATGGTGTGCCTGTTGTATTACTAGTGTATGTGGATGATCTCCTAATCTTGTCTCCCTCCCTCATGCTCATTGAGAAAGCCAAAGCAATGCTCAATGCACACTACAAAATGACAGACCTGGGTGAGGCACAAAACTTTCAAGGCATGACCATCACGCATGACCGCACAACACGAACCTTGACCCTTCAACAAGGTCGTTTTCTTGCACATCTCAATGAACGCTTCCAGCACTTGGTACAACACCTCCCACAAAAACACACACACATGAGTCCTGACATCTATGCACACCTACTGGATGCACGCACCACTTACTACTGTCCAGATATAGATCCCACACTGTACAGACAGATCACTAGCAGTCTCTCATATCTAGCCTCCACGACACGCGTGGACATCACCTATGGCATTAATGTGCTCGCAAAGTTTAACCAGCAACCTCGCAGCACGCACCAAAAAGTTCTGCTGAAACTACTGCGTTATGTGTTAGACACAGCTGCCCTTGGTCTAGTGTTTGCCCCAACTACTGCCCCGTCTCTCGATGGGTACTGTGACACTGACTATGCCTGTGATTTTGCAACACGTAGCCAAGGTCGATATGTGTTCCGTGTGTGGGGGACTGTTGTGTCGTGGTTCAGTGCAAAAAAATCATGTGTGGCACGCAGCATGGCTGAGGCAGAATACATGGCGCTAAGTGAGGCAGCTTGTGAAGGGACATGGCTTGTACGTTTGCTTGAGGAACTGGGCGTGCAAACATCCGCTGTGCCTGTGCATAGCGACAGCTCATCACTACATGAGCGTCACCACTACAGCGAATGATGGTGTGTTGCATGCACGCACAAAGCACATGAGTGTCACCACTACATCCGTGAGGCAGTGGAGGCAAGGACAGTAGAAGTGCGTGCCATCAGTGTTCGGGCTCAGCTGGCTAACTATCTTACCAAGGCTCTTCCATCTCCTTCACTTCTGCTTCAACTCCAACATCTGGGCTGCATGCCCGCCGCACACCCGTCCAAGGGTGACTGTTAATCTCTAATTGTACATATTTCTCTTTGTGGGTGGTCGTGAGTGCGTAGGGCATGCTGACTCAGGGAGTGGAGGCAACGCACCGTGACGTACCATGACCTGTCTGCCCCGCATGCATGGTCGCCTCCATCCTGTTGGAATTGCTCCTCTCCATCCCTCAGCAGCTGGCATACTCGCTGGAGTCCTCCCATCACTTGGACTTAGCGGACCTATACTTTTCCCTCGTAGCTTCCTAGGTTAACCTTGTAACTTGTGACTTGAACCTAGATTAGTCCTTGTGAGAGTCACACACCTGCTTTGTGTTTGTGTTTGCAGGACAAGGCACGGGCTAGCCGGCCCTTTTGCGGGGCACGAGGGCAATTCACCCTCGCTCCTTGCTTGTCCGCCGGCGAGCCTTGCTTGCCGGCCAGCCGGGTGAGTCTCGACTAGCAAGACTCACCCAAATCTACAACTACTCTTCACTGCTAAGGACTTGTACTTCTTTTGCTTCTTTCCTATGGCTGTCGGCACCAACCCAACCCTAGCATAGCCCATACTCAACAAAATGCTACCGGGGAAGTTGCGTTGGGTCTGCCCTACAATTATCACAGCCAATGCGTCTCCTGCTTCTATTGCTGTTGTTGCCCCAGCCACTAATTCTGTTGTGCGCAGCTCACCACCTCTGTGGTGTTCACGTGCAGTCACTTTGTGCTCCCTCACGCTACTGCCGACGTGGCGCCACGTGGTGCGTTCTCTCTTCGTTCGGCCCACTGCTGCTGCTTCTGCTACTTTTGCTGCTCACACGCCCCCCTATGCTCTAACACCAAGTTGGAAGTTGAATAGGGCATCCAGGCCCATGCAAACATGAACATGAGCTCGGAGTGTGAGTGCAGTGCAAAATGGCAAAAACTTGGCCAAGTCTGGAACGCATGATATGAAAGAACAAAGAGAAAACACAAATGAGCCCCTAGCGAGCTTATGTAGGGGCGCCGACAGCTAGCCTCACCGGGCCGCGTCACTTCCGTTGAATGCAAATGATTTACCAGGGAAAACACACTGCATACACCATAAGACCAATAAAGGTGGTCTCCTCAAGGCACCGGAACAGCTCTCCGAGTGCCCGGGTCTCGACCACCAAGAAAACACAAGTAGTGCTAGAAACACTCGAAATCAACGTTCAGACATCACAAACGGCTTTTCCAACATGAGAAGCTGTACTACAACCATCGGGTCTCCTCGTCGCACTGGTACAGTCCACCGGGTGCATGATTCTCAACCCACCAAGAAAACTCTCCTAGCTCTCGACAAGCCCACAGGGCTGTCAGAACGAATTGACCGCGTCTTGCCGGCGCCGTCGTGGTTGCTGGAGAGGTTTCCGTACACTCCAAAAGCCTGTTGTGTTGTCACGCTCTCCTCCATCCTATACCACCAACATGGGGTATATGGGTAATCAATCGGCATCGGTCCTGACGGGTTTAAGCCACAAAAACCAACACAACCAACTAGAATGAGTTTTCACGCACAGTGCTCGCATGCTTTGGATGACTGAATGAAAAATCTGATGCACGGTACAAGCTCTAGCGTCCATAACAACAGTCCAGCGTGGTAGAGTATATGCGGAGATACCGCAAGATTATCACCGGAGCAGACATCGCCCCCAACAAACTCTGTTTTCACTCCAACAACGGCTTCAAGCAAGCTTTCTGGCAAGCAATCTCTGTTTTTGGCATCCAAAATGACTTATTGCGCATAATCGTAGCAGCAAAAAGATCTATGACGCCAACTACAGGGCTCGGATCCAGGAATCCTACACCTGGCAACCTCCTTGCCACAGTTATCGTGGAATTGGAAAAACGGTTTGGCAGACTCCTCGACTCTGATGGAAGTGGACATCGTCGACCGGAGAGACACGCCAACCTGCAACAAGTACGGAAAAGTTGGGCACATCGCTCGTAACTGCCGAAGCAAGTAGCAAGCCAAAAAGGGGGGGAAGTTGTAGAAGAATAAGTAGGGAAATGGCAAAGGGAAGTAATAAAAGGCGCAACTCTTGTCCGTGAGGAGCGATGTACGCCGAACGATTACCCATCTGAACAGCCCACTTCGTCACAGAGGGCTTCTGAGATCGCAAAGTTTGACTAGGGGTACGTGGAGGACCAACCGGCAATACTGCTAATATTCCAACCTCAAGGATGCAAAAGTCGTAGAACGATACAGGCGCTACAAGATGGAGGAGCTTCACAAAGCTTCGTAAGCAACGACATGGTATGCAAGCTGGGTTTGCAGACCAAACCAGGGATGTTTGAAGGAAAAATCGTCAACAGGAGACAACAGATATGGAGACTCCGAGAACCACTAGGACTACAAGTGGGAGATCTTTAGGATGTAATGGTCTGGAGGTCTTGTTCAATGAGCGGCCACAAAATCATTCTTGGAAAAGATTTCCTATATTGCCCCAATCTGTGGTTTGATTGGAACAGCTGTGCCATCTACGTGGAGATTGATGGTGCCAAACAATAACTTTCGCATGCGAGACGGAAGCCGACAGCAGAAGCAGCATAGGTGGAAGTAGTAAAGGAAGCCAAGGAAGCCAAAAAGCGACAACCAGTTCAGCAGATATCGCTCAACGTGGCCAAGCAATGTCTATGACGAGGAGCTTGCACGTGGCTCGTACATCTTGAGCCAGTGGGAGAAGCGGAAGTGGCACCAGCTGACTCATCACCGGCCTAATGAGCCTCATCGGCCTCGACGAAGTTCGTGATGGTACCCAAAGAGTTTGCATCCCTCATGAAGGAGTTTGCAAACGTCTTCCCCGACGAACTCCTAAAAACTTTACTTCCTCAGCAAGACATCAACAATCGCATCAAACTGAAGCCGGGTAGCAGACCTACCATCCAAGAGGCCTATCGGATGAGCGATTACAAGTTGACTGAGCTGAAAAATTGGCTCGACGAGATGCTCAGCTAGGGGTTCATACGCCCGTCCACATCACCATACGCCGCACAAGTACCATTGGTGACAAAGAAAACTGGTGAGATGCGGATGTAAGTGGATTACCAGGCTTTGAATGATGCTAACATCAAGAACCGGCACCCTCTCCCAAAAGCAGATGAACTTTTTGACCAACTCCAAGGAGCCCAAATTTCTAGCAAAATCGACTTACGTAGTGGATATCACCAGATAGGCGTGGCAACCACTGACATGAAGAAGACAGTGTTCCGCACCCTCTACGGGCACTTCGAGTTCACGCTTATACCGTTCGGACTCACAAATTCCCCAATAATGTTCATGGCGGTAATGAACAATGTTTTTTGGTAGTACCTCAACGATTTGTGGTGGTGTACCTCGCCGGCATTGTGGTGTACAGCTGCACCCCGTAGGAACATGATGGACATCTCCTAAAAGTCCTCAAAGTTTTGCAAAGAGAGACGTTTTTTGGAAAACTCTCAAAATGCGACAATGGGCGTCGTTCAATCAAGTTTTTGGGTTACGTCGTCAACGGCGAACGAATCACCATGGATCCGGGAAAAGTGGCAGCAGTCGCTGATTGGCCGACGCCGACCAACGTTGAATAAATTCAGGTTTTTCTCAGATTCTCCAAGTACTACCTGTGATTCGTACGGGACTATGCCCGAGTGTCAGCGCCTCTTTCCCACCTCACTCAAAAAGAAAATGAGTGGCGGTGGGGGGACAGCGAACAAGAAGCGTAAACTCCTTTGGGGAACGCTCTGACCTTGGCGCTAGGCCTTCGACTGATCCAATGGTTGACTACGTCATGGCTACGGATGCATCAGACCAAGCCATTGGCACAATTTTTGTGCAAGACCACAGCAACGGCCAACAACCAGTCGCCTACATGTCTCCAAAACTGCGAGGTCCGGAACTCAACTGCGCGGTCCATGAAAAAGAGATGCTGGCGATTGTGCACGCGTTCAAGACGTGGCTACTACTTGGAGTGTCGCCGATGCATTGTACGCACCAACCATCACGCATTGAAACATTTGAAGACGCAGCTGAATCTAAGCCAACGTCAAAACTGATGCTGCTGCACAGATTGAGAGTGGCAAGTGGTTGAAGGTGCTTTGCACCAATGGTGGAGGAGAGTACCTCTCCAACGACTTTCGCACCTTCCTCATGCATCACGGTATCAGGCACAAGGTCACTCCAATTGGAACACTGCAGCTGAGCGGCGTGGCTGAATGTGCGAATCGCACGCTCATGGAGTGTGTTTGTAGCATGCTCCATGACGCGGAGCTATCGCCAACCTTTTGGATGGTTAAGCGTGGAGCACGTGAGATCCAAAACCCTAATGCGAAGTTGTAAAAAAAGGTACAAGTACTCTAGTAACAAGTCTACCCCTTGTTACGAGTGAGACTCGATAGTCGATTCTCACCCATCGGCGGCAAGCTTCGCTCGCCGCCGCTCGACGGAGTGCGAGGGCGAAATCGCCCTGTGTGCCCAAAAAGGTGCGTTCGCACCTACGAAGTCACATATTAGGTCAGAAACTAGGAAACCTAAACTAGACCTACAAACATGCAAGTTGAGGTCTAATCTAGGTCGCGCATCACAGCGAGCGCAGTATGCCACATGAATCACAAGGACACAAATAGGTTTGCTAGCGGGGGCAGGCAAGGGTCGACGGCCGGCGGAGCGCATGAGACAAGGGAGCAACGCCGGCACGTGACAGGCTTGGCGAGCACGAGTCTTTGCTATCCGCGTGGATCACCACCGACCGCCGATTCCTCATTCACTGCACACCCAAGGACACATACGCACGAATAAATATATACAGGGTTATCACGCCCCCTTGGCCGAGGGAGTCGCAGACATGCAACCAAGCAGATGGAGTTGAGACATAAGGGAGGATGATGGAAGAGTCTTAGTGAGAGAGTCAGCAAGTTGCTCACTTCCAGGCACTGCGCACACTTGGACAATGTCTGCTTCCACTGCTTCTCGGACAAAGTGATGTTCAACGCCTATGTGCTTAGTGCGTGGGTGCAGTACACCGTCATTTGCCGTGATGCGACGTGCAGCAGAGCTATCACTGTACAGTGGTACGGCCCCCACAACCATGCCCAGCTCCCCCAACAGTCGTTGCAGCCAGGTTGCTTCACATGCGGCTTCTCCCAATGCCATGCACTCTACTTCAGCCACACTACGTGCAACACATGACTGCTTGACACTGCGCCATGACACAGTGGTGCCCCACAAACGGAAGACATACCCCCCCCGACTGCGTACATTTCGGTCTCGTACATAGTCACTGTCACAGTACCCATCGAGCAAGGGACCAGTACCAGGGGAGAAGACGAGGCCCATGGATGCAGTGTCAAACACATAACGCAGAAGTTTCAGCAAAGCCTTTTGATGTACACTGCGGGAATCCTGGCTGAACTGGGCGAGAGTGTTCACTGCACAGGCAATATCCGGTCGGGTGGTGGAGGAAAGGTAGGTGAGACTGCCAGTGATCTGCCTGTACAGTGGAGGATCTGTGTCCGGTCCGTAGTCTGTAGTGCAAGGGTCAAGAAGGTGTCCATAGACGTCTGGGCTCATCGGTGAATGCTGTGTGGGGAGATGTTGAACAAGGTGAGAGAATCGGTCTGTTAAGTGTGCTTTGAACCGTCCCTGGTGTAATGTCAAGGTGCGTGCAGCTCTGTTGCGCGTGATAGTCATGCCCAAGAAATTGTGTGCCTCTCCCAGGTCTGTCATGCGGTAGTGTGCAGTAAGCAGGGCTTTTGTGTCTTGAACAAGAGTGAGAGAGGGCGAAAGAATCAGTAGGTCATCTACATAGACGAGAAGGACAACTGGAGTGCCGCGAACACTGCGAGTGAACAGGGAGGGATCAGAAAAACTTTGTAGAAATCCTCCAAGTTCTAGTGTTCGGCTGATTTCTTTGTTCCAACACCGCGGTGCCTGTTTCAATCCGTACAGTGCTTTCAGCAGAAGCCAAACTCTATCTGTTCCGTCCGTGAACCCTGGTGGTTGTTCCACATAAATCTCCTCTTCTAGTGGTCCGTTCAGAAAAGCGTTCTTGACATCCATTTGATGTATTTCCCTGTCCTCGTGTGCCGCAACCCCCAGTAGCGCGCGACCTGATGTGTACTTGCCCACAGGGGCGTAAGTGTCCGTAAAGTCTTGTCCTGGTATTTGGTGGAAACCCTTGGCTACCAGTCAAGCCTTGTATTTCTCAAACAGGCCCTGGACATTGCATTTGACTTTGAACACCCACTTTAGGTCAATGGCTTTGCGTCCGGGGGAAAGAGGCACCAGTTGATAAACTTCATGCTCAAAGAGAGCGTTCAACTCATCGATCATAGCCTTTTCCCACCCTGTTGCATCAGGGCGCCCCCTTGCCTCTTCGACGGTGAGAGGCTCTGGGTGGACAAGCACAGACTGTGTGGGACCAACTGTATGGTAAAACTGTCTGTAATTCACCCTGGCAACGTTCCGCTGTGAGCGACGGACTGGATCAGACTGGACATGTCTGTTTTGTACTGGGGTCAGACCAGGTGGCAACCCTGCGGAGTCTGCACTGGTGCTTGCAAGGTCAGCCGGTGTAAGAAAGTCAGTAGGGACCGGTGTGTCTTGTGCCGTGACCTTGTGCTCTCTCGACGGTGGTGTAACCTTAGGTTGTGTGGTGGGGACAAAGATGGGGACACTCACGTACTCAGGGTATCGTTCAGGAACAGTGAGCACAGGTGCATGCTGGAGTCCCTTGAACGCCTTGTATGGCATGTGTTCTAGGAAGGACGCATCACGACTCTCGATGAATGTATGCTGCACGGGATCCCAAAACCTCCATGCCTTCGAGGCATGAGAGACTCCGACAAAGACACACCATCTACCTCGTGGACTCAGTTTATGGCTGCGTTGTGGGTCAGCAAACCACACACACGCCATAGTGCCCCACACCCGTGCAGGGCATAAATCTGCCTTCTGCTTGAATCATCTCTCCCAGGGAGTGACGGTCATGGGCAGAGGCCCTTGAGGAATTCTGTTCCACACCCAAGTAATGTACTTAGCTTCCTCCCAGAATCCAAAGGTCAGGCCAGACTCTGCCAGCAGGGTACGCAACGCATCGCCTAACGTTTTATGCCATCTTTCGGCCACCCCGTTTTGTTGAGGTGTATACTGTGCGGTAGTTTGATGCACAATGCCTCTAGCTTTCAGGTCTGTTTCTAGTGGACCTAGAGATTCTCCACCCCTGTCTGTACGGAGGATGCGTAGAGAGAACCCAGTCTGTCACTCAGCAAGGGGAATCCACTCCATGATTGCCCGTTGTGCACCTGTTTTGGTTTTGAGCAGGAACACCCAACGGAAGCGGCTGTAGTCATCTGTCAGTGTGAGAACGTACAGTGACGCGTACTGGACTGAGGGGATTGGCATGGGTCCAGTTAAGTCAGCATGCACCAGTTCAAGGGGTACCTCGCTGACATGTTGTGACAAAGGAAAACTCTGTCGGTGTGCCTTGCCTTCTTGACAGTTCAGACAGGTAGATGCCTTGGGGCCGTGAGGACAGTCGTCTGGGCTCAGTCCATGTGCAGGTTGGTGTTTCAGTAGTTCGGTAACCAGTTCTGTGTTGATGTGGGCCAGTCTTCTGTGGATGAGCTCCGTATGCTTTGGGTCTGTTTTGGTCATGATGTGCGTCTGTGGACGGTTGGAGGGCAATGCAGGGAACAGGGTCAAGCGGTACAGCATGTCAGTATGCAAGGGTCCGTCAGCCAACAACGCACCGTGTGCATCAAAAAGCATGCATTTTTCTGCTTGTGTCAGCGTTGACATGCCCAATTGGCGATCCAACTGCCCCCCTGACAACAGGTTCACCTTCAGCCGAGGAACATACAAAACCCCAGTCAGCCACATAACCCCTCCCGGTGCTTGCAATGCAACAGTCCCAATGCCCTCAACCATCAACACCTCCCCTGAGCCCGTCCGCACTCCTTCCACATCATGAGTGGCATACAGAGACACAAACAACTGACGATGAGGTGACATGTGATGTGACGCTACTGTATCAAATAACCATTCATACATGGGCAAGACGTGTGATGTAGTGATGTGCGTGTGCCCAAGGCGCGGACCTGGCTGAGAAGCTGCAGTAGTCTCTGGAGGAAAAGTGATGGGCACAGCTTCCTGCATGTCGGAAGTGTGCGGAGTCGCCATGTCGTCGTACACGCGCTGGGCCCACCCTAGGACAGACACCGGAGCCGTAGCAAACGATGGCACTGGCAGCCCATAAGGCCCAGGCTGTGGCGTCATCTGCTGCAGATACTGTGGGTGAAGCTGATGATGAGGCGTCAGTCCAAAGGTGGCTGCTGCAACAGGTTGGTAGGGGTGCACCCCAAGTGGCCCATATCCACCGTAGTGCTGCACTGGGGAGAACTGCTGCAATGGCTGATGCTGCTGTTGTACCTGCCTCTGCTGCTGTTGTGTCTGCCTCTGCTGCTGCTGTGCCTGCTGCTGCTGTGCCTACTGCTGCTGCTGTTTCTCCATCATCTGCCTCTGGAGGGAAGGGCACCAGCGCCAAAAGTGCCCAGTCTGGTTGCAGTAGCTGCACCTCTGGTTACCATGGCCGCGACCACGGCCGCGACCACCGCCACCAGACCAGCCACGACCCCCACTGGAGGATCCTCCAGGGGAGATGAATGACGTCTGATTCGCTGCAGCAGTAGTGGAAGAGGAGCCCTGGTGTGCATATGCTGTCGGTGGCGCCGCTGTCATGTCGCGAGCCTCGCCCTTCAGTATGTCTTCGTAGTTGCGCAGCTCCTCGAAAACGGAGGCGAGGTCGATGAGCTCGATCTCAGCTACTGGGTGACGATGGAGCAAGTCACGCCGGAACTCCTTGTGCTGCTCGCCGAGGTGGAGCAGCACTACGTCCAGCCACTCAAGGATGGAGCACGAGGCACCTAGACCCAAGAGTCGTCGGCGAATGTCCATGGCCTCATCCCAGAACTCAGCAACAGGCATGCCTGGTTTAGGGTAGAGATTGCGCAGGCGATCTCTCAGCGTCACGACGAGAGTCATGCCCTGTTCTTCTTGGCGTGTGGACACGTGGCACCAGGCATCATGCGGTCATGCTGCACCACTTCGTGGGTCGGAGGGATCCTCACCTCGCCCGCCAAAGCAAAAGTTGCGCAGAGCGTAGGCTCGTGGGTCTGGCAGTGCGCGGGTTAGTGCATTGAATGCGCGCAGTAGCATGAGGTCGGTTGCAGCATCTGGGGGAGGACGAATGTAAAGTTCCTCCAACCCATGTTCTGCTGCCCAGGACAGGAAGATGTCCCTCCATGCCAGGTAATCCCTCGTCCCAAGCTGCGGGGGAGACAGGTCCTTTTGACCTAGTCCAAGCTGCGCCATTGCGGCAGCAATGAGGGTGATATTAGGAGCGTTTCCACCACTCTCGTCACCTCCATTTGTCCCATCTACCTCGCTCATGGTGCTTGGGGAGTGGGTTTGGTGGTCTAACTAGCTCTGGATGGTGCTAAAAAGGACCAAGAAAACTTTGGCAGCAATTCGCCGGGCCCACTTTGAGCCCAGTTTTCTGCCGAGAGCCCGAAGCTCTATAGGGAAGCCACCAGTCCTGGAGTCCTGCAAGTGCAATCCCGCCACCCCAAACCCTTTGCCCACCCTTAGAGTCGCAGTTGGGCACCTTGGGGAGGGCCTCAATGGGGCGTGGGAGCTTCTTTTGGCGGCGGCTCTTCGCCCCAAGCGTCCCTCACATGCGCGAAGCCCTGCTAGGGCTTGCGTGCCCCCTCAGGGCTGGTTCGAAGCCCTGGAGCAGCTTCAACGCCCTGCCCTAGCCCGCCAACCCTCGCCGACGTGGCGTCCAAGTGGCAGCCGCCCCTTTCTTTGGCTCCTACGGTCGGCTCTGACCCTTCTCAGGCCCAGAGAAGTGCTCTGATACCATGAGAACTTGGCTACGAAGAGAATGAGACCAACGGCGCTTTGTTTTGTTAAGCGTGGAGCACGTGAGATCCAAAACCCTAATGCGAAGTTGTAAAAAAAGGTACAAGTACTCTAGTAACAATTCTACCCCTTGTTACGGGTGAGACTCGATAGTTGAGTCTCACCCATCGGCGACGAGCGAAGCTCGCCGTCGCTCGACGGGGTGCGAGGGCAAAACTGCCCTGTGTGCCTAAAAAGGTGCGTTCGCACCTACGAAGTCACATATTAGGTCAGAAACTAGGAAACCTAAACTAGACCTACAAACATGCAAGTTGAGGTCTAATCTAGGTCGCGCATCAC
The DNA here is from genome assembly GCA_023375785.1 of Penium margaritaceum. Lineage (NCBI taxonomy): Eukaryota > Viridiplantae > Streptophyta > Zygnematophyceae > Desmidiales > Peniaceae > Penium > Penium margaritaceum. The sequence goes on from SZWC01004244.1 coordinate 115,935, forward strand.
AGCGAGCGCAGTATGCCACATGAATCACGAGGACACAAATAGGTTTGCTAGCGGGGGCAGGAAAGGGTCGACGGCCGGCGGAGCGCATGAGACAAGGGAGCAACGCCGCCACGTGACAGGCTTGGCGAGCACGAGTCTCCGCTATCAGCGTGGATCACCACCGACCGCGATTCCTCATGCACTGCACACCCGAGGGCACATATGCACGAGTATATATACAGAGGGTTATCATGGAAGTGGTCAACACTACCATGTACCTGAAAAACCGGAGCCCCACGCACATCGTGTCACAGATGACACTGGAGGAGGCATGGATGGGACGCAAGCCAACAGTGACGCACCTCAAAGTCTTTGGATGTGGTGCATTTATACACTTTCCCCCCGGAAGCCACAACAAGCTGGACGTAAAGTCGTTGAAGGCCACTTTCCTAGGCTACGACGCCACGGGATACCGCCTCTACAACCTCGCTGTATGGAAGATCATCTCCAGCCGTGACGTGGTCTTTCAAGATGAAGTGAAGGGCTCGACTTGGGACCCTATCTCTGCAGCTTCACTTGCTCCCGGCAAGTGAAACTGGAGGTGGAGGGAGCTAAAAAGAAGGAGGAGCAAACAACCAAATCGGATGAGGAGGAGCAGCAAAGTAACATACAGTAGCTTCCACAATGGTCTGCACGCATCAACAAAGGTGTGAATGACATTGGAGAGCAGCTACAACGGTTCACGAGGCTAAAAAAGAAGCAGATGCAACAAGGGGAGTGGCTGAACCTGTGCACCATTCCACCACCAACGTAGTCAGCTGACCTCGAGCTCCTCTTCCTCACCATCACCGATGATCCAGCCACCTTCACCGAAGCCATGCACTGCGCCAAGGCGGCAGATTGGCATGCTGTAGTAGACAAGGAGTATGGTATGCTCATGAAGAACAACACCTAGACCCTCAAAGAAGCTCCACATGGCAGCCGGGTGATAGGGTGCCGGTGGATCTTCAAGCGCAAGCGTGGTCCAGATGGTAAGGTGCTCAAGTGCAAAGCATGGCTGGATGCAAAGGGGAAATGCCCAGACTGAGGGTGTGGATTATAGTGAGACATTTGCACCTGTCGCAAAGTTCCCATCCATCCAAGAAATCCTTGCTCTTACTGCTGCTATGGACTAGGAGGTGCACCAAATGGATGTGACGTATGCATTTGTGAATGGTGACCTTAAAGAGGATGTGTACATGGAGCAGCCGGAGGGGTATGCGGTGGAAGGGAAGGAGGATTTGGTGTGCAAGCTTGTGAAGGCCCTCTATGGCCTGAAGCAAGCACTGTGAGCATGGTACCACAAGATGGATGCGTAGCTGGCTGGCCTTAGTTTTGTGCATAGTGAAGCTGATCATGCAATCTATGGGCACATGCAGGAGGCAAGCCAGGTCATCATCTTGATCTATGTTGATGATTTGCTCATTGCATCTGAATCCAAGTCTCTTTTGGACAATGTGAAGCAGTCCCTTGCTGCCAAGTTCCACATGAAAGATATGGGAGAGCTCAGGTCAAGCTACTACCTTGGCCTTTAGGTCAAGCGCGACTGGCAGCAGTAGATTTTGGAGTTGGCGCAGAGCACGTACTTGAGCGGCATCGTCAAGCGCTTCAACATGGTAGGAGTGCGCAAGGCCGCAACACCACTGGAAGTGGGAGCAAAGCTGAATATGACGCAGACTCCCCACGGCATGCAAGAGAGCAGCCACATGGAAACAGTGTCCTACAAAGCAGCAGTTGGGAGCCTCATGTATGCAGCATTCAGCACACGCCTCGACATCAGCCACGCAGTGGGAGTGCTTAGCAAGTTTTTCATGAATCGGGTCATGCGGCATTTGGATGCGGTCAAGCGCGTGTTGTGCTACCTTGACAGAAGCAACAGTCTTTGCCTGACCTTCAACAACAACAACAGTTCCATCCTCATTGGCTACAACGAAATAGCTTGGGGAGGTGACCTGGACACAAGGAAGTTGACCAGTGGGTTCGTGTTTGTGCTTGGGGGAGGTGCAATCAGCAAGAGGAGCAAGGAACAAGAGTGTGTCGTCCTCTCCTCCACCAAAGCAGAGTACATTGCCCTGAGTGAGGCAGCAAAGGAAGCCGTGTGGTTGCGTGAGTTGCTGGAAAGCCTTGGAAAGCACCAGAACACAGTGACTACAATCTACTGTGACAACATGAGCGTCATTACTCAACCAAGAACGCAGAGTTTCACGCCCGGACCAAGCACATCGACCTACAGTACCACTTCATCCACGAGCTTGTAGCGAAGCAGGTGGTGCAGATCAAGTTCTGCCCTTCAAGCATGATGTTGGAAGACTTCTTGACCAAGCTGCTGGCATCGCACCACTTTGAGCAGCTGATGGGACAGTGCGTACTTACGTGATTTTTCTTCTCGCAAAGTTGAAAAATGATGGAAATGAGGGTGTCAGAAAGTGACAAAAACAGGTTGCTCGATAAAAATCATTTGGCATGACATTTCCATGGAGGATGTTTTACAGATTACAATGCACTTTGCGGAACTCAATCCGGAGTCCGTTTCAATAGGATATGGATTTTAGAAGTTAGGAGATCATGGATGGGGTTCAAGTGAGGAACTGACCACTTTCAGCACAAAAGGCAGCAGAACTATTAGCCAGGACGGCTGAGAGTGGCCTTCGAGGAGAAAAGACGGCTGGAGGGATTCCGAGAGAATTCAAGGAAAGACCAATCCATGATTATTGGTCGTACAGGTCATAGGAGACATAATTCTCAAGCATGACAATGTGACTGCTGCTCATCCTGTTAAGATAGGAGAGTATGCTAGAGGGTCAACTTTAATAGAGTGTATCTCAGTACTCCCTTGGCTAAATGAGGCATATAAGAGTTTGTTAGAAAGCTGTGACAATGTAATTCCTCAATCAAGAGTCTATTCAGACATTTGCATTCTCTGCAAGAACTAAATTTGCTTCCGTAATCTCTGTCTGTGCAACCTGCAACTCCCTCTCACAAACAGTTGGTCCTGCCTAGGCGGCTCTTGGTGAGCCTGATCACCTCCCTGAAGGCTGCCCCTGTTTGCATCAAAAACCCAACCCAGCCCACCCCCCCTGCCCTTATCTGTGCCACCTCACCACCCTCCCACAGCAGCGGCACAGCGGCGGGCGGCTGACTGCATCCAAAACGATGTGGGTCGTTCTCACACTGTAGCCGGCCCCTTTTGCCCTCGCAAACCCGACCCAACCCACCCTCCTTGCCCTCGTCCGCACCACCTCATCACCCTCCCATGGCAGTGGCGCAGCGGCGGAGCGCTGACATGTCTCCACCTTCCCTACCCACCACCTCATCCCACCTCAACTTTACTAGAATGCCCCCGAATTGCGCTTTTCTCCGCCGCAGCTTCCAGGTGGTGCCGTGGCTCGCGCTTCCAACCGCCCTAATCCGTCTCCACCATTCACGTGCAACATCCAAAATGGGAGACCCTCTTCCTAGAGAAGTTATGTTTCAACAAGCAAGGCAGGGGGAGAAAGAGAAGTACGCCTTGCAAGAGGACCTGTAACCCCCTCCTCAAAGGGAGTACCCATGGTGTGTGGGGAAATCGATCTTAAACGCTCAGCTCCACAACCACCTCTCCCCTCCTCTGATGCCTTCTCTCTTGTACATCCCTTTTCGCCCCCTCCACAAACACCTCACCCTCTTGCGACTACTTTCCTATTCAACCCCTTTGACATATCCACAGCAGTGGTCCTCGTAGCCACCCCAAGAGATCCTCATGACCTTGCCCACCAGATTGAGGAGGTAGCACAGAAGCGCCTTGCCGATAAGAAATGGTTCCCACCTAGTGCTGCCCGTGATGTGTGGGTGAGAGACACATCATTGCGCATGAGCAACTCGGGCAAGCACATGCAGTTCTGGGACCTGACTATCGACTCCATCACCGGCACCAAACACTTTTGCAAGCTGGGAGTCCTACGTATGATAGTTCCAAGTCAATCTGCTCCCGTCCTGATAACATCGTCCGACGATACAAGGACACCTGAGGTGTGCCAAGAAATTGAGACAACTGGCATCATTGTCAGTAGGATGCCACGTGGCTTTTGCCCCAGTGACGTCGTAAGAATCCTGACCTCTCCTCTCACTAAGCCTGACGGCACCATCTCCCCCCCC